>JAQQAE010022831.1:0-10173 GCA_029823295.1 Pseudamia nigra
TTCGGCCTCGAATTGTGAAGCGCCTAGAGATAATTGGCAATTATGATTGGCGCTATACAAATAAAGATTGAATTGAAATTTAATTGAATTAACTGTTTATTTGGATTGGAGAAAAAATGAAAAGGTGGAAAAGTGTCTTGAGACTTAAGTACATGAGTATATGAGTGGATACTTGTGATAAAAGTGAAAAAAAGGATGTAGTTTAACATTTGGTTGAACTTGTTAAATGGGGGCTAGATTGACATTAAATTAAAAAAAGATGACAGGTACTGTATACACAGGCAACTGCCTGAGAAAAATGACAGGGTTCACCCAGCAGTGAATGCGCTGCTGTGCTCATGCACTGGAGACAGGAATTCACAGGGAAAAGATACAAACAAATACATTTCTGTTTTGCTGAATAATTTATGAGTATTGCATGATCACATAGCACTTAAAATGGTTGCTGCGAAAGCAACATTTATGTTCATGGATGTTTATTTTATGTCAAGAGATGAAACCCGATCTAACAAATTGTAGGGTGTGTATTGTTTGTACAAAGAGTCTCATGCATACTGATCATCATGGATGTGTAAATAGGACTTGAAAATTATTGTTGAAAAAAAATCTTGTACCATGCGGTTTTACATTTTGGTGGATCCTGGAGCAGAGGCTGCACCAAGTACAAGAAAAACACAGAAATGAATGTAGCATGAATGTATCCGCTTCCATTCATTATTGTAAATTAAAAGTTGAGTATATCATACAGTATTTATTGAAGTTGCAGATTGTATCCATCAGATCACCGCTGTATTCCTATGTCCACTGTTGGAATCAGTGTTTCATTTGTTCATCCTGGGCTTTTTAATGTGCCACACTTTCTAAAATGGCCGATTCACTCAACTCTACTTTGAGTTGATTATTTTCCACTCAGTAACATAGAAGAATACGGATGCTTAGTGGAAATCCTGTTCTTTCAGTCTATAGATTGTTGTGTTTTGCTTATAAAAGCAGTCTAACAACAGTCTCATGAATAATTAGAAAGCACTCAAAGAGCACAGACCAAGGCAGCTCTCTTTATAGTGAAATCCTACAATCATTATTTTGAACCTACTGCATGCTCAATTTCTCGATAATATTATTGCATCCAGAAGTAATATTCTTGAATATATTTGACCATGAAAACGTACCATTAGCATTTGGTATCACATACATACCATTATTAGTTCAATAGCTATTCGCAAAAAAATAATATTTCCATAATGCCAGTTTTCCTCTGGATCTGTCTCTGTAAATGTTGAAGATACATCAGATCCTTGGGCACATTACTGAATCATTAGACTTTCCACTACCATTCGTTGTCAGTTGCAATTTCAGTTGTCTATAGCTTTATTAATTACCTTACAGTAGCTATTTTTCTTCAACCCCTGTAAATATAAGTGTTCTGGATCACTATATCTGGAATATTGCTAATATCTGGATCAAACTTTGTGATTTGATAGAATCTATTATGGTGTTGCCCTACGTTTTTTGGCTAAGTTTTTGGGTGTTAATTTGTGCCGTAACAAGGACAAATGTTGAATTTGACTCTATGTCAAAATGGTGAAGAATTCTTTAAAAATCTTCTGAATCCAGGTAATGATAAACATCACTCCCAAAATCTAATCAATTAGTACAAGTCTGTTGCTAACTTTTTGAGTCATGTATAAATAACTACACTAATGCTGACAACAACATAACCTCTTTGGTGGAGGAAAAAAAAAATCACTGACACTGTGTGTATGACTGAATGCAAAACAGAACTGCTCTAAACAGTAAAAGTAGCAGTGTTTACCGCAGGTAGCAGCCATCTTCAACTGTTACATTGGGTTTCTTGGTTGTTGGCTTTGACTTTGCAAGATGGAAATTCAGCTTGAGGGTCAATTTTATTTGAAATTTCCAGCTAGGAACTGCTGAAAGAACTGAAGAAGGAACTGTTGATTTGAAGCATTTGTCACCAGTCCCATTTGAAATTGTAAATATATCAGTGATGAGTACAGTTAACATCGGTCCCACACAGACTGAAAACTCTGACTGTGCTGCCTATTGATGAGGAGGAAAATCACTGGGCTTAAAAGACATGCTGATACCTTGTTTGTGTCCAAAGGTTTTGATGTGAGCTTCTGTTCAGTCAGCCCACAGACCCCTAAAATAGACTTTTATGTTTTTCTGCTTTAGCGTTCCTGGTCACATACTGCCTCGCTGTCATTTCTAATGTTTTTAGTGCTTATTCTTATGATTATTGTCCATTAATTCTGCATATTTTATTGAAATATTATAGGTAAAAAAGGCAACATAGGATATATATTAGGTGTTTTGGGCATCATACCATTATAATGCATATTTCTCTACAGTGTAATTGTATAGCACTTGCTATAACAAGGTATATAGTGCCTGCTTTAACTTAATATCCTGACTGCCATGCTGCTGTTGCTAGAGTATGAACTATTGATGGATTTTATTAGCTACCCAGCTACCCACCCAATATCAACACCAGTTGTCACTGCTGATCATCACTACATTTTATTTGATATTGTTCATGCGAAAGGCACTGGGGTATAGGCTGTGTGAATCAAATGCTTTGGATGTGTGCATGAATAGATTTCATTGCCTTTACCAAGCTTCTAAGAAAGCATACAATAAAATTCCACCTTGGGCTGATTAATTCGTTTGGAACATATCTGTCTTTAAAAACACTGTCTTCATATTTAACATAGAAAATAAAGCAGAAGTGATTCCTGTTCATCTGTTCATGACAATCATTATAGTATAGCATTTTTGTATAACCATATACAGTAGTGTGATAAGTACCTAAACTGAGGTAGGCACTCAGTTGTGAAGTAGCTGAAAATTACAGCCGGTGGCAGCTTAAGTGTTCATTTAAAAATGATTAAGAGAAATCGGTACACAGCCTTCAGTTTTTAACGATCAATGTTGAATTCAATGTGGGGAGGACGATGATTTGTTTGTTTTCTGCTGATGGGAGACACAGTAATTGTCATGCGTGCTATTCACTGTGTTTCTTACATCCACTGCCCACTGCATGTACGTAGTATGTGCACATATGGCAAAGTGTTGCTGCTGTTGTGTCCTTCAAGAATAGAAGAGTTTTTTGTTTGCTTTCATGTGTATTCAGATTGTGATGTTGCTGGCTTGCAGTGCTTACCTTGAAATTACCTTTGATCTCACTCTTCACAGGGAATGATCTTCTCATTGTCAACTTATTACATTCATCATATATTTGGGTTGCTCCATTTTTTCTGTGCATCTTCCTTTTTGTCTGTACTCTGTCACCTTTTTAATTTTTGGTTTCAGCTTAGCTTACATTTACTGGTAGCCAGGTGGCTTATTTTACTAGTTGCAATCCCTTTTTCATCTCACATTGATTTAATTTATTCTTATAAAGCCATTTCCCCCAGAAACAGGCCAGTCTAAACACCCTACTTCCCATCACAGCAAACATAATCCTTTTCTTTAATCATGTGAAGAGGTTCTATCCAATCCCTATAGATCCATTCACATGCATGTGCATGCGTTTTTCACATGAGCGACAGTTTTTCTTATTTATTTATGTCCCTTGTCAACATTACAAGAGGTATTGACATTGCAGTCTGTCAGCTGTGGCTCAGAGTTAATTGCATGAAGCTCATGTTTAAAGCTATTATTTGCCAACACTTGCCCTGGGATTATTTACACAGTCACATTGCGCATGCATATATACACTCACACACATGAAGAAAGTGGAATTTTTACCAAAAAAAAATTATGTGTTACATGTGCCAGGCATGCAGTCAATATTAAACGTCTGCTGCTTGAACATTCATTTATTTAAACTGTATCTGTGAGTTCCTTATTTCAGGGTTTTTGAATGGACTGTAGCCATTAATCATCAAGACCTTGTCAGCCTCATGTGTGTGCTCACCAATGTAGACACACATACACTTACAGAGGCACAGACAAAATCTGATTTACCTTGTGCATTATTACATTATACAGATACGAATTAGCTTTTATAATGGTGGGCAAAACATACACACACCTTGCCCATTGTCTTCATTGTTTCACTGAGACCCATAATCACAGTCTGATTTCCATTTATTCCCCTTTGTTTATGTGTCTGTGGCTACTTGAGGGTCTCTGTGTTGGTTCATGTATATTTAAATTAGTTGGGGGGCCTCTGGGTGAGAGAAACAGAGAGGTTGCAGGTGCTCTTGTGTGTGATTGATTATTATTACTTACATGTAATAGGATTGAATACATTTGTATTCATATACTGCATGTGGGTTTCTATTGTTATATGTAGATGAATAGGTGAGGAAGGTCACAGATACTCATGGAGATGGGCACAAAGAAGCACTAAACAGGATAAACATGAAGTTAGAAAGACAGCCATAGACTGAGACCGATTTTCCCGCAACACTGAAAATTTAGTGCAGATATATTGTATATATAATAACGATAATAGTAATTAGGGCCCTCTCACTAATGGGTAGAATCCAGACGAGAGCCCTCTTGTATCAGGATTATTATTCTTGGTAATGCAAAGTCACATTTTTGTCAAAAGCATACACAAAAAGTCCTGAAATTTGGCATGCTCTTCAGGCCTTGTGAAAAATTTCATATTTGAGAAGCTTAACAAACACATGTTACACAAAGGTTAAATGGGGCCACCTACAAAATTTTTAAAATTGAGCCCCTGAATATCATCTTACCTAGAAGTACCAAATTTTGCAGGCATGTGAATCATAGCAAGTAAAAAGTCTCTTGGAGCTATATCCCGTACCTAAAGGAAGTCTGCCATTTTGCTTTGAATATGCAGATTTTACTCCACTTTTGCTCATTTCCAGTCCCCGCACTTTAATGAACTCATCCTACGCACGCCGCACGAATGACTTCCAACTTGGTCAGTCTGATCTAGAGACCTTTGAGATGAAAAGCTATCAAAAGAATGTACTAAATCCAAATGGTGTGGGTGTGACAGATGGCAGTTTGTGATATCTTACCATGAAGCAGAAAGTTGCCATAACTCAACAATACATGTTCATAACAGTATACAAGTTATGTAAAGGTAATAGTATCAAATCAAATTGTATTTGTAGAGCACCACTCATACATAAAGGCAATGCAACGTGCTTTACATATTATATACACATACATATATTTACATATTTCAAATACATATCCACAACTTATTTAATTGTTGTGGAGGATGAATTAAATAAAAGATATTGCTCCCCAGCCATCATAACAGCTTGTATGCATTCAGCAAGAGCTGATAGTGAAAGGTTGGTGTTAATTATCCTCTGAAGTGGTATTTCTTACTAAGCAGAAAGTACTTGAGACCTACAGAATATCAAGACCATAATAGTAACATCATTTCAAAATATTTTTTATGTATAGTTTTTAATCCTTGTATACACATTACAGTTAAGTTAGTATTTATATTGTTCATTATTATTCATAACATTATCTCATTGTCTCAGTCTGTTTTCTCTGAAAAAGCTCCATGCCCCATCCATCTCTTATAAAATGTCTCACATGCACCTAGTAATTGGTTTTTAACGGAAATGATTGACTATCCTGTGCTATCAATGTATCACAGCGCTTTAGTCACTGCTTATCAGCAAGTGAGCCATGTGGTTATGAAAAGCATCAGGATGGGATGAGAAGGGAAAAAGGACACGTGCTGGAAGAGCAGAAATATGTGTGGAGTTTAAACGATTTGTAGAAATCAGCAAATGGGCAACCAGTGACTGAAAAGCAGAGTAATTGAAAAGAGGGGAAAGAGAAACTAGATAAAGACTACCCCGGTGTGAAGCTGAGAGTGAATATATAAGCAAGAAAGGACAGAGGGGTAATCTAAGTGTAAGAGGTGATAAAGAGAGCAAGATAAGGAAAAAGGTGTGAGTAAAAGAGTAATTTCATCCTTTGTGAGGAGGCATGTTTAAATCCATTCACCCAAGAGCAGGTGTTTTAAACCTGTTATCTGAAAGGTCAGTATATTTTGTTTTCTTTAGCTTTATTGCATCCCTCCAGGTATCAGCGTTACTCTGAGTTTTGCAAAGAACTGACATGAAAAGGAACCAAATCTTTTATTTAAGAATTAAAAGGAGAAAGAGAAAACATACAATGAAATGCTTTTATATATGTAGAATGAAGCTGCTTCTAGGGCTGAATTTCTCTAAAGTATTGTGAATATGTTGCATCAAAGATGCATCAAAAATACATTTTATGTCCTGATCTATGTTCTTTATGCATTACCTAAAGTGGTCAATTCTATCGATGGCAGCAGTGAAATGCACAGTAACATTATAACTTCAACTCAATTCAGTTTTATTTGTATAGCGCCAATCATAATCGAACATTATCTCCAGGCGCTTCACAATTCAAAGCCAAGACCTCAACACTATACAAAGATTAAACACAACAGAACCACTGAGAGCAAGAGTAACAGGGGGGAGGAAACACTTCTGTTCACAGAAGAGAAAAACCAGCGACTCAGGGTAGGTGGCCATCTGCCTCGGCTGGTTGGGGTTAGTGGTTCACAGTTTTCTTCTTGAAAATAGCTCCTTTAACATTTCCCACAGTAATTGTAGTGTGACAGATGGTTGAAGTCCAGCTCAGAGGCAATATGTCTGTCTTTTCTGCTTATTTTATATTTCTTACTCCTTTTACTATGTTTTGGATAGTTGCATTATGACAGATATTCTGGAGTTGCACATTCATTCATCCAACTTCCAGATGTAAGATTTTCAGTTCACTGCATAAAAATATACAGATACAGTGGTTCTGCATACTCTGCAAGCCTATTCTACTGAATAAATTGTAAACTATTTTCTGCTTGTCCATATCTTTACTTCTGCATATAGCAATCATCTGATACAAGTCACACCGCACGGTTTAACGAGGCAAGCATAATGCATTATCCCAGCTTTGCAGGGAAATCAATTATGAACTGAAAAAGTAAACTGTTTTATCAAAACTCCTGAATGCTTTCCTTCTGAGGTTGAATATATTTTAATATTCAAAATGCAGTTTGTACAGTTGTTCAGTCTTTTGGGTGATAGTCATGACATCCAACACTCATATTTCCACCATCTGTCTCACAATTTATTGACTACTACTATTATACACAGCAGAAATTACATTTAGCTATACAGTGGTCCCTCGCTGTATCACGGTTCACCATTCACGGTCTCGCTGTTTCGCGGATTTTTTTTTAGTACAATTTTTATGTATTTTTTTACAGCTTATGAACGTGCATTGTGTTCTGTGTCCTGATTGGCTAAGAACCCACGCATTGTGTATCGCGGGTTATTTTTAGAACATAACCCCTGCGATAAACGAGGGACCACTGTATAGTGGCCCATACACCTCCAACACAAAATAATTGGTTAATGAAGAGAATCATAGCAGAATAGTAGAACGGGTTTCTCTGATTTTGATGATGCATTCAAAAATACAATTTAAAATTGCATGCAGAATCACTGTGCATAGTGACCATTAAAGCCCAATGTTAAAACTATTTAGTTTATGGTTGCAGAGAGAGCATAAGAGAGCAATACACTCTCATCTTGTTCCATGTTTATGTTTACCACATTCTTAGCAGTTAGTATTTAATTAGGATGGCTTATGCATATTTACTAAATAGGCCCATTTTGCACTAAAATATGGATGCTGGGAAGTTCATCTTTGGCCCACTGTAAGAAGATACGCCACATAAAATTATGTTATCCTCTTTTTTTCTTTTGCCAGTAATAAAATGTGAAATTGTGTGGTAATTATTTGGTTGGACGGCCTTAAGCATAATAATTTTTCCTTTGAACACACGAGTGTAGTGCAGCAAGTAAGAGTATACTATTGGTCTCGTCCCAGCAGAACATCTGCCATTTTTACAATTACATCTAACGCACGATAAAGGTAAAGAATTATGCAGGCATATTCTGAAGATATAGTACTCCCATGGCAGGAATCCTGTTATGTCCTGCCACAGAGTGTACAGTCAGCTATGTGCATATTCAAGTTCCACTCGATATCAGCCTTTGTGTGAGAAGGTCTGAAACCAAGGGTTATTTTATGCTTTTCATCCTTCTGACAAGTGGCATCATATTCTATGTATATTCATGTATTATATATCAGTACCATGACTATGTGGAACAACATGGTGGCTCGCTGGTTATCTGTAAGGGCTTTCACACCAGCAGGGCTCTGTGCTGGTTCCAGTTCCTCAACCTAATTTTGAACTGGCTGGCACATTTATACCAGGAAAAAAATGGTTTGGAATCTGAAAAGTTGGTTCTCAGCTGGAACCAAAAATAGTTTGTTCTTCCTTGCAAGCTGTGATGTCATATTCTCGGTTGTGAAGTGGTGTTGTGTAACCCAAATCCTAACCCCACCTGAGTAAGGTGCAGTAATGTCCTCCCACTTTGGTTCCGCTTAAACTGGTGTGAACACTGCCTGGTTCACCAGAAAGCAGGGTTCTGAGACTCCAGAACAAAGCCAGAACCAGAACCATGTCTGCCTGAAAAGCACTATTTGCCTATGATAACAAACAGCAGGTTCTAATACTTATTTGTCCAATTAATAATCAGTACAAGTGTTGTTATTCTGATAAGGTCAAAAATTTAGTAAAATATTCCACTGAATTTGACAGCACCTTTAAACATTGGATCTAATTATTGAAGTTGTTTTATAAGAAAATATAGACAAATTGTTAGAATTAATAGGATCTTCGAAGGTTATTTTTTGTTCAGAGACACAGAACTATATATTTTGTTCAAGAAGAGCACAGTGCTGAATATTTGAGATGAAGGGCATCTCTTGTCACACCACTTTCAATTTTGGACCTTGAATTGTGCACTGTTTAACAATCAGTAAACAAAAATCTAACTGTTGGCTTCTAGGTCAACATGCACGTGGTTGCTAATAAAGATCCATCCAATAACTGTTAACTCTGAATACAGAGGCGGGTTTTGAGCCTTGACAGGGCCAATGAGGGCACCCGTCTGGCCATGACCTTATGAATATGAATGAGTTCTGCAATGGTAAAACCTCTTTGATAGGCTACATGTAAATGGCTGAGACTCAGTTGTCTGAAGTGATTTCTAGTGGTCGGTGTGCAGAACTGAAAACAGATGAGGAGAGATGAGAGAAATGAAGAGATTGGGGGAGATGGTTGAGGATGCAAAGTACCTCATTTAAATTTTGATGTGGCCATACTGTGGTTCAGTGTGTTCTAGTTTGCGCAATTCCAAATAAACATCAGCTGACAAAAACTAATATTTCAGATTATTTATGCTTATGCGAATTGTGCCACATTCACTGACCCCTTAAGCTGGGCATACACAGAATTAAATGTTGTTGTTTAGTTCCAACTCACACTTTGAGTGCACACACCATACATGTATAAACAGTCTGTCAGCCCCTGTGGACCATCTTGGCTATTGACAACCATTAATCAAGGTTTGTTTGAAACCTCCAAGGCAGGATTGTGCGAACAACAGCATGTGAATGTAAGCTGTGGCTTAACCCCATAAAGAACAAGAATTGCTATGATTACTAGCAATAACACCTTCATTGTTAGTGCCACTTATTTGCCAAACTCCAATTCAGAAGTGCATATGGACTATTTTGCAGAAAGAACTGGAGGTAAGCAAACTGATTTTACTGTTGTTTAGTTGGTGAACCTTCAGAGGTGGGTAAAGTGAATAGAAACAGTACTCAAGTAAAAGTACTGTTGCTGACTATTTTACTGACTAAAAGTAGAAATACTCACTAGCACGTGTGCTTGAGTAGGACTAAACGAGTATCACATTAAAAACTACTCAAGTCATGAGAAACTTCATAACTTCATGGAATTTATTATAGAATAACAGGTTATTTAGCAGCAGGTTAAAAGTGTAAAGTGCACATTGTCATGAACAAAAAGTCAGAATCAGGAAAATGTAAAAATATAGGGCAAATATTAAAAAAAAAAGACTTGATCACATATTCAAGATTTTCTTATTGAGAGACATGGTGGTGCAGTGGGTAGCACTCATGCCTCACAGCTTGAAGGTCCTGGGTTCGATCCCAACACCGGGTGGTGGGGCCTTTCTGTGTCTGCGTGGGTTCTCTCCGGCTTCCTCCCACAACTAAAAACATGCACTAGGTTAT
>JAQQAE010022832.1:0-10173 GCA_029823295.1 Pseudamia nigra
AGCACACATCCAAATCAACAAAAGAATGGCTTCACCAGAATAAGATTGAGGTTTTGGAATGGCCCAGACAGACTCCAGACCTGAATCTGATGGAATATCTGTGGGGTGATCTGAAGAGGGCTGTGCACAGGAGATGCCCTCACATCATAAGGTGTTATATTGCATGTAATTCCAACACCGTGGCTCTGTAATAAAAGAGTCTGGGTACTGAACTGGCCTGATGCAGTGCTGACTTGTCACCCATGGAAAGTGGTTTTGCTGCACTATGAAACATAAATCCTCCATTAAGCAAAGATGAACAGCATTCAGCTTTTAAAAAATGACACCAATTGGTTTTCTCATTTCACAGACACTCGCTGAGATAAGAAGAAGCAACGGAGCAGAGTGTTATACATGTACATGGCTCAACTTGTATGTGTTGCTTGTATCAAATTCAAAATGAGCATGTCTCTTTTAAAACACCTGAAATTTCTCATTTTCCATGTTGTGATATGTTGCCTTTGCACTAAATATGGGTTTCAATGTCTTGGAAATGATTACATTCTGCTTCTGTTTAAATTTTACATCGTGGTTCAACCTTTTGGAAATGGGGTTGTAGAGCAAATAAGCAAATAAGTGCTTTATGAAAAAACATTCATGAAGCTGCTGACATTTTGCAACATTCTAATTATGATGTTCAAATCTGTTTGTCCCAGAACCCTCACTAATGATTGCTATTTGTTAATATGATTGATATGTAGTTTATACTAGAAATTCTTGACAATCATACTCCCTAATTGTATGTGAACACTGCACATCACTGACTATGGAACTATGTGCAGCATCTCAGGGCAAATACAAGACTCTGTCCCTTATGATTGAGTGCATCTGTGTTTTATGTGATGGGTCCATCTTGTCTAAATGTACATCACCTGTACAGTACAGTACTGTATGTCTGCACCACTTCGAATGTTGACTGGTTGAAGAAGCCGCAAACGTAAGCATCAGTATACAAAAAAGCTGATTGAGAGCAAACATGGAAGAACGTGTTCAGAGATGTGTATTACCTTTAGTTATTCCTATTGGCACCAGATAGAAGCTAATGGGAGGGACAACATGCCATGCTCATTGCTGTGTCATTTTGCTGCAGTGACGAAAGCCTTATCTTAGCAATTTGTTTTGATTGCTACCACTAGCTGTGATGTGTCCATGGTGCCTCAACATGACATGATTTTGTACTTTATACATACCCAACATCCATAGTATTTATTACATTTTCGCTGTCAGCCCCTGACATTTTGGGGCTTCACTGGTCCTTATTTGTTGCCCAGCTAAGACTTAGAGCTATTTTTTTCTGGCTTTCTTTCCATGCAATCCATTCTCAATTAGAACACATTGAATTCATCTGTTACTATTACTACTACAGTTAACTCCAATGTAACCCCTGGCTATAATCCTGGATGCTAAGCGCAGTATCCATCGAAGATAGAAACTAAATTTAACAGCTAGGTGAAGTGAAACAGCAAAAACCGTTAGAAGGAGATGGCTCAGGTTGTTATGGCTGCACAACAAACCCATGAATTTCCACATAGGAAACCAGGGGTCATTTCCCTCTTCATTTTGTGCTTGTGTGTGTGTGTGTGTATCATGCAAAGTGTTTTTCATGATGTGTATTTTTTTGCATTGTCTACTACTTCTCCCTCAAACAGTGAGCTGAGAGAAGCTCCAAAGTTTTAACTGTTCAAACACAACTGAGAAATATTTCATGCTTAAAAAGTTCTTAAATATTTATTTCAATCAGTTGCAGTGTCAGTGTTTAAGCTACTTTATTTTCCAAAGACCTAAATGTGAAGTTTGCTGTGGTCAGTCTGACTAAACCTGAATGTTTTTCTCTAATAAACACTAACCCTCTTCATCTGGAGGAAATACGATTACCATTAAAACTTTCAAACTGTCAGTGAGACACTTAACTAGAGAGTTGCACTGTTGAATAGTCTTTTTCATATAGAGAGATGATGACGGTGCAGTGTTTCCTGTGATCCTGATTAGACCCATACATAACCCTTAAGACAGAAAGGATGTAATGTGGAGAAGGAAGAAATGTAATGTGTTATTTTATAGAGGTTGTATGACTGCATCGGTGCCGTCAACATGCCGTTTCATTCTAAATCCATGAAGGAAGAGGTTTGTTATTCTACTGATGAACACAGACATGGAGATTACAAACCTACTGCATCTTGTTCTAACACTTCCTCAGACTCCTGTGCTTCACCATTTTCCTCTGAACTACAGTTCTTTGGAAGCTGATGAAAATTGTGGTCGGACTATTTATATCCCTAAATGATGTATGTGGAGGGAGAAAAACAAGAGTTAGCAGTGATTCACTGCCTCAACAGTTGAATTTTCAAACCATTTATTTATTTAGGAAAGGTTTGGAGTGCATGCATCCTCTGTTTCAGTGTGACTCATGTAGATGTACATTCAGCAGCTGCAGTTTTTCAGTGTTAAAGCAAAAATGTTGAAGAACACCCACTTTGATGACAGCAGCATTATATATGTGGTGCACCCTCCCCCATCACTCTGAAATAATGGCTGACATTTTCCAACATGGGTGTTTAAATGGTCAGTTGTACAAAAAAAGTTTTCAAATAGTCTAAGTCATTAGAGCAAATACATGAACTACTTGAAATTAAAAGTGCAACACAACCCATTTAGCTTAACTCTGGATGCGATTATAGAAATTATTTTGACGCTCTGACAGGCTACTGATTAGTTCCTGGCCAGATCCATGACTGCCAGACCAGGTCAGAAAACCCGTCAAGGGAGGACTGGAGGTGCTGACTGACCAGCAGCTGTTGTTTTCTTCTTACTCTTTTGTGCCGTGTATGCCATAACTAAAGGAGGAATTACATTTCAATGCTCAGCTACACATGCTACAACTGCAGCAGCGTGCCCAATATGAACTGCATGCATGAGGAGAAGTATCACGAGTGTGTGCATGAGAATGATTCACAGCCATCTAACACAACCTTTAACGCTCATTGGTGGATTTGAAAGGGGGCGGTGGAGACTCGGTGGATTTTTGAAAATCATTATTGCTGCTCGATGAAAAGCATGCATCTCCAAATTTCTTTTATTCTGTGAGAATAAAAAAAAACTGTTTCTCACAAACTAACTTCAAAAGTAGACCCAAAACTATAAATTGACATATTTACTATCTGAAATGAAACCCTGTTTACACAGTCATTGGTGACCTCTTCAAATTATTTTAAATGGACATACATGTACATGCATTGTTGTGAGTGACAGTGGATACTGTATATGTGAGAATTTCTCTACCTATGCTAAACACTGCGCTATAAAAATTACTCAGCCTTTGTACCTACCTGCTGTCTAGGAGCTAGTAAGGTGCGGTTGTCCCAAAAAAAAAAACACAGCAGGGGATGTTTTCAGCTGAGTTCAATTTTTCTAGCCACACCCAGGCCTGATTACTGTCACACCTGTTCTCAATCAAGAAATCACTTAGACTATGTTCACACTGCAGGTTTTAATGCTCAATTCCAATTTTTTGCTGAAATCTGATTTTTTGCGTGGTTGTTCATACTATATTATAAAAGTGACATCCATCAGATCCCAGTGTGAACAGTCTATGGCTCTGAAGTGACCTGCATGTGCGGAAGAAGACATGATGTCATATGCAACGCACTCCTTACCGGTTGGTGGCGGTAACACACTAATAACTTGTTTGCTAACTGATATTAAAAACTACAGAAGAAGAAGTGCACTGCATTTACGGAAATAAATATGGATGCAACACATGCCACTGTATGTGAATCAATTTTAAAGATGTTGTGCAGTCAGAGCCAACAAAATTATGACCGAGTGATTCCGTGTCCACTGTTTACACCTGATTTTGCCGCATCCCGCCTCCTCCAGGGCAGAATTGTGACGTCTGTCTCGCTTCAATGAGGTAAAAGTCCAATGAAATGCGACATGACCATTCACACTGAGGTTGCTGTGAAATACAAATCAGATATGTTTCTGATTAAGGACCACTTATAAAAGTGGCGTCGATCTAGTTTGAAAAAAAAAAAACATCAATCGGATTTGTGCTGTTCACACAGTCATGAAAAAAAAAATCAGATTTCAGTCACTTGTGAAACAAAATCTAATTTTTGCTGCAGTCTGAACATAGCCTTAAATAGGACCAGCCTGACGAAATGAAATAGACCAAAAGACCCTCAAAAGATAGAAATCCTGGAATACAAAGAAATTCAGGAACAAATGAGAAACAAAGTACTTGAGCTCTATCTGTCTGTAAAAGATTATAAAGACATTGCTAAAGCTTTGGGACGCTAGCCAACCACAGTGAGAACCATTATCCACAAATGGTGAAAACATGTGGCACAGTGGTGTAGTGAGTAGCACTCGTGCCTCACAGCAAGAAGGTCCTGGGTTTGATTCCAATGCTGGTCGGCAAGGCCCGTCTGTGTTCAGTTTGAATGTTCTCCCTGTGTCTGCGTGGGTTCTCTCCGGGTTCTCTGGCTTCCTTACAGAACCAAAAATATGCACTAGGGGTTAGATTAATTGGTCTTTCTAAGTTGCCCATACGTATGCGAGTGTGAATGGTTGTCTGTCTTTGTGTGTCAGCCCCTCAACCCACCTAGAAACCTCACTAGTGATTACTATTTGTAAATTAGCATTTAATTTACATTTTATTTCATTTTCTGTGCTTTGTTGGGTACTTAGTGAGGACATCCAATTATGTTCTTGCCCTGGTGGCAGGTGGGCAGTGCAGCATATGCCCTGTGTGTGAGTGCTAAATGGAAAGACCAAGGGTCCTAGACGTATCTGGTCATGTCCTCAGTGCAGCTCGATAGAGGCCATTACCTTCAGATTTTCTCATTTGTACAATTGCTCCTAAATGGAAAAGCCAAGGGTCAGCAAATTTACAGCAAAGATTTAACAGGTTAGGATGGTGAGGGAGTCTGAAGGGTATCACTGGTATTCACTGATATTTTTTGTATTGCATACAAATAAAGGTTACACAATTTAATAAAAAAGGTTAAACCGCAATTGTGATTTGACTCATCCTGGGCTTACAAGGTAAAGCCACATATTACTCATCTAGAAATGTCTAGTGAACGTACAAACTACCACAGAAACTTACAACAAGAAATAGAAGAACAAACCAAACAAAACAAATATTTTACAAATAACCTGCCACCATTCAGAGATTTTCCACAAAACCTCCAAAATCAGCACCTTTAAATTGTGAATATATTCCTTTTGTGATTATATTATTAAACAACCTAGCACTGGAATTACAATTGTGATTAAATTAACTGTGCAACCCTAGTGTGAATGTACTTTTATTGATTACTGTTAGTAGTGCTTGGAGTTTCGCTGTATTCTGAATACAACCCCAACCAATGACAACAAAGCCTTCTTTTGTATATATTTTTTATATTTAGATTATTTTACATTACTACAACAAGACAAAAACATAACAAAAAAGGTACGTAAAGAAGAAAAAAAGACACATACAAAACAAAAAAAAAAGTTGGGCCAGGGACCCCCCCCCCCCAACCTGTATAAAATGTAAATAAAAAACATAATGCAATGATTTACAAATCTCATCTACCCATGTTTTATTATCAATAGAACATAAACAACATGTCAGATGTTTAAAGTGAGACATTTTACGATTTCATGGAAATTATTAGCTGATTATGAATTTGATGGCAGCATCTCAAAAAAGTGGGAACAGGGGCAGCAAAAGCCTGGCAAAGTAATTGGTACAAATCAAAAAACAACTGGAGGAGCATTTGACAACTGCTTAGGTTAATTGGTAACAGGTTAGTAACATGATGAGCATTTTAGAAAGATGTAAAGATGGGCAGAGGTTCACCATCAATAAATTGTGGAACGATTTTTGAAAAATGTTTCTCAGTGTAAAAATTGCAAAGGCTTTGAAGATCTCACCATTTACAGTGTAAAACATCATCAAAAGTTTCAGAGAATCAGAAGGAAATCCAAAAGGTCAAACCTGGATGCCTTCCCCAAAAATGCAGGTAGAATCATGCCTGCATTAAAAACAGACATGTTTCTCTCCTGAAAAAAATCACTGCACGGGCTCAGGAACACTTCCAGAAACTGTCTGTGAACACAATTCACTGTGCAATCCACAAATATAAATACAAGCTGTATCATGTATAGACAAAGCCATCTGTGAACAAAATCCAGAAAGAGTGCCATCTTCTCTGGACCAAAGCTAAATTAAAATGATCTGAGGCAAAATGGGAAACTGTTCTGTGGTCAGATGAATGCTTGATATATTCTATTGGGAATAAAATATGGGCTCAAGAGATCTGCAAATCATTGCATTTTGTTTATATTTTCATCTCAACTTTTTTTCGGTATTGGGGTTGTGATATGTCACATCAGGTCAGTTCACCTCAGTGATAAGTGATAAAGTCAGATGCTAGTCCTTCGAACCAGAATACATTTTATTTTTATACTTCATCTGTTAACATGTTGTTCTCTGCGTCCCACTCAATACTTTGTTGCCCACCTCGGCATTTCCCAAGGATGCTTTAATTGTGTAGCCCACCCTTCTGCATCTGTCCTGCATTCACCAGGCCTGGACTGTTGTACCATTTCTGCAGGATTTCACAGATCTGGTTACTGCCTCAAAAGGCCACTCCCTGCCCTCACACTCCCCGAAACCTGCAGTCCCTTCAAGAATTCACCATCATCAGGAAAACCCATGGAGGAAGTTAAATGTGATATGAAAGCTTCTCCTTACTGGACTCATAGTTGTAGATTTCATGGTACGGGTGTTCATTCTGTTCCTTAGTTTTGTTCATTTTATGGATTCATTTATTTGCTTTTGCTTATTTTGTTGCCCTTTTTAAAATTTTCAGCCCATTATGTTTCTATGCCTGACTATTCATTTTTTCTTCCCTTCATGAACTCGATACATCAACAATTCACCAGAACATAAATATGAAGTGTGTGTATGTATGACTGCAGTTTCCTTCTTTTTTCGTTTTTCTTCACGGTGCCCTTTGCCACAGAGTTAAAGAAGCTAATAGCGTTCACTAATTTGGCCGCGGGCTGTGCAGTCAAAGCCATATGCCACAGTGAATCTGTAAAGCTAACATTATGCTGCACATTTCTGAGGCTCGCGGCTGCCGGCTTTGACATCCTGTATTACACCTAATTGCCACCAGACATTACATCGAAATCTCCGCGATCTGCCCCCACAACCACCTGCTCCACACTCTGCATTATTCCCGGCTGGAAGGTAAACACAGGGCCGAGAGAGTTCCTCAGAGTTATTTTCCAACACCCGAGCTGAAGATTGGGGAACTGGAATGTCAGGAGAAATTTGAATTTGAAACGTGTTAGGATAGTTAAGGGCAATCCCCCAGTGCATTGTGTTGTAGAGGGTACGGTGTATACTTTTGTGATTCATGTGTTTTTGTAAGAGTAATGAGAGAGGAAGAAAACAGGGCAGGGGTAATATGGAGGCATAACCATAATTAGGTGAATTATACGTTTCACAGCCATTTTCATAATGTGGGGGGGAAACTTTTAATGAAGAGCACAGTGTAAATGGATTCTATGGACATATAGGCTTGTGGTCACAATGCGGTGACTGAACATTTTGAGTCATTTTAACTTTTGATCAAATTTAAGTGTCATTTGTGGGTTTTAAAAGGGAGAACAGGGTATGTTGAGCCTGTATCTTGGCAACTACTGAGACTTAAGATAAATGTACCATCGCCAAAATGTATTAGAAAGTGTTTGTCATTTTTTTCCTACTAAATGGAAACAATTCATCATCATATATTATATCAATTTTAATATTTTACTGTTTGAAGATGAAACAAGACAAAAATTGAAACTGTATTTTTGTTCATTTTGTTTTAATGTAGGGATAGATGGTGCATCCTGCATTTAAAGCAAAAATGGAATACTCCATACTGCCTTCTAAATGAAATACTAAATAAGTAAAGCAATAAAAAAGCTAAAAAAAAAACTAAAAACAAAAAAGGAACAAAATTTTCAAAAAATGAAACAAAATAAAATTGAGACAACACAACAACAATGTACAAAAAAGGAAGAATTTTACCTATATAAAAAAGGACAATTACTCAAAACTTACAGGAAAATTAACAAAAACTTCAACACAGTAACCAAAATATACAAATAAAAATCCAAAATCACTAAAATTTTAATAATGAACAAAATGAACATAAATTAATAAAATAATTTAAGTGAACGAAAAATAATGACAAAACCTGGATCATAAAAGGAAAAACAGAGCATTTTACGGTCACATTGTGGTGACTGAATATTTTTGGTTATATTTAACATTTCATCCAAATCCTAAGTGACTCCTCTGGGTTGCAGGGGAGAACGGGGTCATGGAAATGTATGCATAAAGAACACCAGCACTGAGTTTTTAGTAACCACTGACAAAAGTAACAGTTTGATAAAAGATGTCTGATTCACTAAATTCATCATCGACTCAAGCAGATGGATAATGCCAAACATGAATCAGAAGGGAAACAAAAAAAGATGGCTGTCTTGTAAAGTGATTCATAATATTGAAGTCATAAGTTTTGTGGTACAGTGTTCAAACCAGTGGGCCACAACTGGGGCTGTGCTTTTATGCCAATGTGGAACTAACTTAGTTGTAGTACTGCTGCTGGCCAATGGGGCACCGTTCAGAGCTTCAAGAATCCCTGACTCCCAAAGATACATTGGACTTCTGTCTGAAAACAAAGTGAATCCATTTTTGAGTCATTGTGGTGTCAAGCTTTTTATTTGGACCCTCTAGTAAGTGATCTGGTGATCCATCTTAAACCTTTTTTTCACCATTAAGATATTACAGCAAAAAAACCTGACAAATCACTCCTGCACTGAGATTTGATTGACAGGTCACTATGGTAACTCAACTTGTCAGCAGAGTTGGAACTCTGCATGTTCTGTTTATTTGATAGAACAGTTTTTCCTGACAGACACTCTGTTGTAGTTGTGGTTCAGTCCTTAGACTAACACCATAATATGACTGCCACCATTACGTCCTGTTTTTGGCTCCAATATGTCATCCAGGAAGGGACAACCCTATTGAAAAACAAAAACCAATGGGTGACATCAATATATGACACAACGAGAAAAATGTACCATCTCTGAAACAAACATTGTATCTCAACTGTTACAGCATCTCCTTTTAGAAAATGGACAAAACACTGATCAAAATGATGAAACATTAAAACAAAATAAGAAAAAAAAGGAACAAAGTGACTAATGAAAATTAAGACATTAAATCAAATAAAAGGGACCAAATTATAAACATTAAAAATGACAGAAGGGCAAAATTAAATTGACTACTCTTCCTCCTCTTTGACTGGAATATTTCACATTCCTTACAGTGTGATGATGACGACATGGTTACAGAGGTCTGCATATTACTCACTTCTTCCGGCTGCTCCCCTCAGGGGTCGCCACAGCGAAATATCAATGATTCGCATGTGTCATAGGTTTCTTACATCGGATGCCCTTCCTGACACAACCCTCACAACAAGGGACAAATTAGCAGATTTATGCATATTACTCACTTCACTTTCCAATTAATAAATCTTTCCAAATTTTCAGTCACTATAAAGAAACTTCACAGTGTGGAAATAACCAGGTTGCATAAAACAGTATTTACGGACTTCATGACTCGGAGTTGGAAGGAAGACATGAAGGTTTGTTACAGAGTTAATTCAATTTCTCTGTCTGGTTCACTTAGACATAAAACTCCACATTCAGATGGTGACCTCAGTCCTGAGTTTGGCTGTTGTTCACCATCTATTTTGTCGTGAGTGGTTTTAGTTATTATTGCAGCAGCATGGAGAAAAAAGCCATGTTTTCCAATACCTGCTTAAATGAAGCAATTTATTCTTTATACACTTGTTTTCACAGGTTCCCCATTATCGTTTGTTACAATCAGTGTAATCTTCAGTAAGGTGACTCTACATCAGTCGTTCTCAAGTTGTCTGGCATTTAGGGCAACCATCACCCCTAAATGACAAGCCGCAACCCAAAATCAAGGAAAATGTTCTTTCCCTTTCGGCTGTTCCCTTCAGGGGTCGCCACAGCGAATCATCTGCCTCCATCTCACCCTATCCTCTGCAT
>JAQQAE010022833.1:0-10173 GCA_029823295.1 Pseudamia nigra
GGAAGTCAACAAACCAAAAATACAATCAAGCTAAATTTCAAAATAAAACAGGAAATACAAAACACCAATCATGACAGCTTATTGAAACAATGCCACAGCGAATGTGTGCTGTAATCAACCATTCCATTAAAAAAAAAAACTATTATCCAAACAGTATTTTCAATTTGAAACCATAAAAATACATATTTGACAATATTGCAAACACAGCATGGAAGAGCACAGTGTTCTGTGCTTCTATTTCTGAAGTACCAGTGTTAAGTGCAAGCTTGCACAACTTAAAGGTTCTGAGTGCTCTTCCAAGAAAGAAACACACAGTGAACAAATGTTGCTATTACAATTATTAGTAGGGGTACAGGGCCATGTGACTTGGTGCTGAACAGGGCAACTCCACTTCTGTTTCCAAGACACCGAAGAGTTTCCATTACACCCAAAACTGGTGAAATAACGCAGGGGATGGCAAAGACAACTTTGTATATAACTACTGTGTGATGATCGTTCGTGAAACCGGGCTGTACTCTGCGATCACCGACATGGCTTTGCAGGTAGCAGGATACATCATCCACCAAGTGACCAACCATGACTCTGGTAAAAGCAAGGGAGGTGAACTGTGCATCTATATGAAGTCTTTCCCTACCAGCATTTCACAAAAAGTTGCCAGCCACCACTAGCTTTTTTGATGATTTTTACCAATCTTTTAGGACCCACTGAAAATGTGTCATTAAGAATATAAAGACAGTGAATATATCAAAAGAAGGAAGAGTCCTTAAGTGACAGAAATCCATTTTATTCTAGCTTCAATTGTTCTTTTTATATCCACACTTGAACATTGATCATTTTCATAAAAAGACTGAATTTCAAGTAAAGAACTGAGAAAAATTCATTTTGGCATTCTTTTTCTAAGACATTTATTTTTTTCCTATTTATTGTCTTATCTGTTACGTCTCAACCCTCTGTTCTGTCCACATCTTCAAGCTATCTTTCTGTCCTCTACATCCGAGACAGGTCTTCTCCCTCACGTGTCTCCATGTCCATGTCTTCTCCTCTGTCATCTCTGTAACTCACTCCCCCATTGGTGCATGTTCTTTCCATCTCTAAGTTCTAAGCTGTCATTTCTAATGGTCTCTCATGCTGCCATATGTTTCCAATGGTTCTCCGTGCCTTTTCCCGTGGTTTACTGCAGCCCTGGCATACCACACCTTACTGCAGGTCCACACCTGTTGCTCATGTTCATAATATTTGTCATGTCCGTGCCTCTTATTCAGGTGTCTGTTTCTGTCATTGTGTCCCACGTTGTCCCCCTCACCTCTTTGTCTGTCGGTGTGTCCGTGTGCGTCACTGTCGGTTGCTGCTTATGTTTTGTACAGTTCTCCACAGTAAACCAATAGTAAACACTTAGCACATACTGTAGCACAGCACCCCCTCCTTTTGGTTCTTGTCAGAATTTCTTTGTTTTTTTCACCTTGGCTCATTGTATTTTTTGGCAAGATGTGAAACGGTGCCGCTTACATGATATCCAGAAAATACCCGTCACTGGCGAGGGAAGAGTTAACAATGATTGGTGCTCACAGGGCCAGGACACATACTGCTTCCCTCATCTGGAGACATTGACTATTACTTGCTGAGTTTGCTGTTTAACATTCTTCCATTCCATTCCTCCAGAGACTAATACTAGCCATGCCCTCAGCCACCGCTAGGGTGAGAATGACCATTTAAGGAAGTCACACTATAGTTTCATACTGGCTGTAGTTGTGAAAAAAGTAAAACAGGCTTCCAAAGGGTTTCTAGGAGATAGGTTGACCTTGTTGTTGGACTTTCTGAAATGTTTAAGATGAATTTACTGTTGCAACATGGTTTACAAGTCAGAAAAAAGGAAAAACATGTCATGGGCACTTTAAGTTTAGACATTAACCATGTAGTTCTAAGTGAGGCATAAACAGCCAATGTGTAAAACAGCATAGCATAAAACAAAAAAAGACATGAAATAAGAAATGTAATGCATACCCTGGTCTTTCTGCAAAGAACACCCCGGCCGCCTCCTCCTTATACTTTATCAATCTTAAGAGCAACTGGTGTTAGCATTTGCCTTTTGTCCCATATGGCAGATAAGGACAAGGTCAATTATATTTCTATAGCACATTTAAAACAACAGGCACTGCCAAAAGTGCTGTACAAAATGCATTAAAAACATACCAACAGAGACAGTAGATAAAAAAGTAAATCACAGCAGGTGAAGCACGAGCCTATTGCTCCGTATGGGCTAACAGCCTACTGATGACCCATTCAATCGCTTAATAATGCTTGTGTGTATTTCCATATGTGGGAATGGACATTAATTAACTCTATCATTTTGAATCAGTGTGAGCCTATGTGAATGGTGACACTCTTAATGTCCATAATAAGCACTGATATAAAAATTATACTGTATAAGTTCAACAAGCAGGTACAAAGAAGCAGAAGGAATGAGACGAAAAATAGATATGTGCACACACAAGCATGTCCACAGACACACACTCTAGTGTAATGTCATGATGATCCATCTGCCTTTCTTCATCCCTGGTTCCCTCTTCTCTTTCATCACACCTGTCATCTTTCAATCCATCACACATGCTTCTGCTTCACTACGTCTCCTCTGCACACTCTCTTTCTATGGTTCAATCTCTCTGTTTCTTCCAATTTCTCTCATGTAGTCCCTTTCTTTCCCTCCCTCAATCTGTCACTGCTGTCTCTCACTTTTTTAACCTCCTCACTTTTCTCAATTTCAGCCCTCCCCACCGCCCATCCCACCCATGACTTGCTCTTCTATCACACAGTTCTATGTTAGCAGCACCTCTGGGCTGACTGAGGCAGGATTTATACACTTTAACTGAATATGCTGTTGAAGAAACTGTGTCACATCAAACATGATTACTCTGTGGTATTTCAAATGAGAAAAAGGGGCATCCATCACATTAAAATGTGCATAATGCGCCTCTAAAGCAATTAAAATCCACTGTGGCTGAATGTCAGAATTTTCTTTGTCAATCTTGCACTTTAAATTTACAATTTTGTACTGTCTAAATACTTTGCAAATGGAGTTTGATGGGATTCAATTCTCAAACTTAGGTATACAGCACATTATCTTTTATGTTTTATTAAAAGTTCTGCCCAGACGTTTCTCCATATTAGTGCAGTGTCACAGCTGGAATAAAGGTGTATCACAATGCACCTTCATTCTGGAATAATGGTCGTAGTCTAGTGGGTTGTTTGGCTAGTTCTTTCAACAAACCACACTTGTCTTCACAATTGGCAGCAACAGGAAAATAGTGCCTGCAAAAACTTGTTTTGGTGAAACATTTGTACATAAGGAAGCACATCATGATATTTAAATTGGTAAATCACAATGAAGGGAACACACAAAGATGTCTGTTTTTGTCAACTATTTCCAGGTAGTTGCATTGAAGATTGTTGGAGTTGGAAGTAACAATGTAAAATGTGAGCACCTTAGGGCAATTGCCTAAAAAAATTTAATCTCCTTTGGTAAAACAGCCGCTGCATTTCCACTGAGTGCATGTGTGTTCTGGGACCAGACCACCTTGTCCAGATGCACACCAAGATTGGCACCACGTCAATGTCCACTGCACCAGTGTTTTCTGGCTGAGGAGGGGCATAGGTCATTTTCACACCTAATAATCCGTTAGAATTGGTACAATTGGATTTGAGTGGAGTTGCAACATGCAGCTGGACAGAGTTTACTGTCACAATGCACTTTGTCAAATGAATCAAACCTTCTGAATAACATATTTTGCTGCTTGTTGGTTGTGTGTCAAGAATGACATCTTCATATCAAGGCAACTTATCCATTCTTCTGAACTGCCACTTCTAAGCATGTCACATATTTTTATAGTTTTTCACCTTTGTGCAGCGCTGCTGTACTGTACCGTGAATCTCAGAGCCTCCATTTTCCAGGTGATTAGTTTGAAAGTGTCAGTGTTCTTACCAGGAGTTGTGATATATTTTCGTCTGACCATATTTTTATCAGATGTTTACTTTGTCCTCACTCCACATCTGACCCTTTCTTTTGGCTATCAACACTATATGCTACATGCACATTTGTTTTGGTTTTGTTTACCCACAATGCCCCAGTAGTCCTCTTCCTGCATTTGGTTCACTTGAGACTTAAATTTTTATGCGGTACAGAGCTCGCGTCTTTGATCCGCACCAGACTTCATTTGCACATTCACACCTCCCCAAATGAACTGGACTTTCCGAGTAAACAAACAAGAGTTCACTTAAACAGAGCTAGTATGAATGCACCCAGGAGGCAATGTTTGTGACCCCAGTAAACCCAAAGTCAATTTTACATTTAGTATAAAATTAGCTGTTGGCCACCATCAGCGTTATCTTCTACTGACTCCAATAATTTGTAAATATGCTGGTACTAAGTAACATGTCTATCTGTAGTAAAAAGTATATGTTCAGTTATTTTCCTGTAGTAGTGACTTAAGTCAATCAGTGGCGAAATATGAAATTTTCACCCATCATCAATCATAAAAGTTATTCAGTGGAGCAACACAGCATCTTCAACTTCATGAAAATGTCTTCTGCTACCTAAACAACAGTTAATCTGCATAGCTCCTATTGTTGACAACAAAGAGCGATTTTTCACTGCACAGGGGTTTTCACACATTCACCTGCTTAAATTACAGAGGTGTACTATGAAACACATCAAAGCTGGTGATAAGACATATGAAATTTGACAAAAATAAAAAAACAGCAGCATGTTCCAGGTTTCTTGCTGGTGGATCTTCACATTGCAGAAAGCATGCCTTTAGTCAGAAGTGTTACATCCTCCTGTCATGCCATGACCCATGGATGAACTTGCATTCCACTCATGCATTATAAATGCACTGCCCTTTTTGGTTCATTTGTTTTGTTGATTTGAATCCTAAATGTATCAAAGCACCACGGTGACACAACAATGCAGCTTATTAAATCTTAAAAACCTCAGTGGAAGAGTTTTTAGGGTGTCTGACTGTACCATATTTATTCTGGTTTTCAAACATATTCTACCAGTTAGCATCATAAAGCTGAATGGTTAAAGTGCCAATTTATCTTCCATTGTTGAAAAAGAAGAATTTGTAAATGATATTGCAAATAAATACAGTAACAGCAAATTTGAAAGCTTTTTGACTGTGCCATGGGCATCCATTTACTTCTTTGAGGGTTCAAATGTTCTTTTTGTCAAGGAAATCCAGTCAGTTTAAAGCTGCAGTCGGTAGCATTTTTTAGTCATATTTGTTTAAATTGTAAGGTACTGATATTAGGACATTAATACAATCAGTTGGGAGGAAACGGGTCCCTTTGCATCACCTACACCCTGTAACATCCACCAGACCGCCATTGCTCCCGTTGAATTCTACCAACTAGTGATAAGGGTCATGTTGGCTAGTTGTCGATCATTCTCATGCATCATGCACACGCTTCTGCAGTTGTAGCATGTGTGACTGACCATTTTAATGGCTGAGAAACAAAGGACCCATGGAGCTAAATTAACAATTTGACCTTTTGCTATGACTTACACAACAGGAAAGAGTAAGAAGAAAACAGCAGCGGATGGTCTTGACTGGTGTTCTGACACAGGTCCCATCTGGTCCATGTCTGAACATCATGCAATCAGTATAACATAAGGTTTATTTATCATGTTAATTATCCTGATCAGCATTCTTTAAAAACATTCTGTGACTGTTTATGCTACTCTGATATTTATGTGTTTTGTTGCATTTTCTTTACTTTCCATGTAAAGAGTGAAAAGCTGATGTTTCGTAACAGTAAAACTAGCATGTGGATATATTAAGTGTAGTCCCTGTGATAGGGTGGACCAGATTACTAGGCTCTAAGGAGTTAGTAAAAGATGATGACGAGATTGAAAAGTGCAAAACTGTGGGCAGGTTTATTACATAAATGTAACCACAATAACATGCAACAGATATTTCTGTAAGCAGTGTAGAAACAATCCAGAATAAAATAAAACTCTCATGTCTGCATTATATTGGGATCTCATCAATTCCAGTAATTTATGTTTCATCTGTCTTTTTAAATGTAAAGGATTTTTAAATGTAACTTTCAGAAAATTGTTCTCAAATACAAAAAAATTCTGTGATGTCTAATTGAAAAATTTATTTGTGATATGTCTTATTTATAACATAATGAAAACAAGAATTAATATGGAATGGCTCTCACAGCAACTGTATTAACAAAGGACATTTTAACACAACTAAATCATGAGCTAAATACATAAAAACACAATTAGACACAGGAAGACACATGTTCCAAAACACAAACCTTAAGTAAAATGGGCAGGAAACACACCGGCACACAGCATGTTGCTTCTAATCACTTCCAACTGGTTGTTTGAGGTCAGGTAGCTGACTTGTATTACAGTTTTTTAGCTGTTTCTCGAAGGGCAGTGCAGGAGCTGCTGCTCTCTGTCTCTTCCACGGTGGGTTCTGGCGCAAAGTAACATGCGCAAGTGAGATGAGCAGTAGTTCAAAACAGTCTGACCTGCGAGGGTTAACCCTTTAGTACCCACATATAAACACATGGGTTACACTAAGCAATGGTCTTGCTTAGATACAGTTTGTTTGTGATGCCTGAGGTTGCTCAAGTGATTGCAGTCATACACTGAATGGTGCACGCACATTGAGGAAACTCCTGCAGTGAGGAGGTGGGGCTCAGGAGAAAGATGGGGTGGGGAATGAGAGCTGACATTCATATTTTTATGGCTAGTCCTAGATTTTCCTCAAGTTGCCAACTGCAGCTTTAAGGGCATTTCAAAGTTTCAAACTCCAAGTCCTTTTAATTCTCATGGAGTTCCGCATAGATGTCAGTCATTATCTGTTTGCTTTATGTCCATGAACTACTTGTTTCACACGCATCCACAAATGGACATTCACCCTCTACTTTCACTCTTTCCACCTGATATCAAAGTCACATAAAAAGGGCTTTGAAGGGGTTTAAGATAAATTAGAAGAAGAGGTAAAGTTACACATCAAGGAGTATGTATATCCGCATCACAAAAGCTTTTCAAAGTAGCCTTTACAAAACAATGTGAAAACCTGCGCACAAAGACAGAAAGCAGACTGCAACATCCAGAAGCCAGCAGGTAAGCTTTAATCAGTGATGTTTTTATGTTTAGAGGGTCTTATTTTCAATGAGACTGGAGGAGAAGATGTTAATTTAACATTTTTTAACAAGGTCACTGAATGTTTTTATGGAAAAACCTAAATTATTATTCAATACAGAGTGTTTGACTAAAGGGGGTCTTTAATATTTCGCTGCACATGTGTTTTTTCCACAAAGTTTCTCTGAGTAGCTGCAAAAAATACTAGGTCAGGCTTAACACATCCTGTGGAAAACTACAGGTAAGGATGAAGAAATTAGCTGAGTCAAAGAAAATAGGGCAGCGAGAGTGTTGTGTGTGTTTGACTGTGTTCATGTGCAGTTACACAGGTTTAACCAAACTGAGTTCTAATTATAATCACCCCCTGTGGTGCAACATTCACACTTGTTATCACCTTGCTATCTCTCTTTTCTCATGTCTCCGTGCCTCTCTCTCTCTCGAGCACACAGATTACTGACAGTGCCAGAGGATACGGGGTGTTAATGTATTTTCAGAAAATTAATTTGCTGATGTACTCTAAAAAGTTACCTATGAAATGGCAATGTGAGAGGGAAACATAAAGGGAAAAAGAACTACCTAGGAAGACAACGCTACGGTGTGCCTAAAAAGGGTCTCCAAACATAAACCGATAGAACGGCAGGAAGATCAAGAATGGCTGTTTCATCTGTTTTCATTATACCACAGTGAACCTTGAAACACAAAAGTTCTACTTCTTTCTTTGTCGCGTCTTTTCGATTCAGTGTGTTTTCTCCCCATTAAAAAAGTATCTCCTCCTGCCACAGCTTGAAATTCTGAACAATTGCTTTTCAACCTTGAAATGACCCCTTGAAAAACACAATGAAAGGAATGAAACATCGGGAGCCTAAATGCAGATCTGTCAACCAAACGGACCGACTGAAAATGTGAGAATGTGCTCATGCCAGTGTTTCAGTGGTGGCCCAGTGCTTCAGTTTAACCAGTAACCTCAAGCAGCCAATCAGAATCTTATGCAAAACCTGGCATTTGGGGCTAATGGAGTGTGAGATAGGCATCGCTTCGTGTTCATGGTAATGTGTGTGTATGAGTGATTTGGACCCACGGCGATAAATACAGGAAACCAGCATCCACAACAGGAGATTCAGCTTTTCTTTTTTGTGGTTTGATCAAAGACTAGATTACATATTGCAAACACAAATTACGTGAAAATAAATACTGCTCCTGCAGCATAAATTAAATTGTATTCATGGCAGGTATTCATGACATTTATATCTAATCATCATGTGATAAGGTTAACTTGAAAATTATGGCTGAAATGTAATTTACTAGATGAAGATTTTCTTTTGTGGTTTTGATTGCAGACGAGGCTTTATTCGAAAATTATTCTGATTGTTTGGATGAAGAAGATAAGTAGAGGTGGCTGGCTGTCCACCATTGTTTTCTTCAGTCAAGCCACATTTGAAATCTTTTATTGCAGCAGAACACAGTATCATGATACATTTAGGGCCAAATCCAGAAAATGATTTGGACCATTTCTGTGTTGCTTTAGCACACCTTTAACACCCGCTAAAGAAATGCAGAAATGGAACATAATTCACAATGCACTTACAAAGACTAAAATTCATGCAAAATGCACTATGGAGCAGAGAGTGACATTTGCATATGAGGAAATAATCATACATTTGTCACAAAATCCTCTTTCTATGCAAATAAATCTCAGTGCTGTCTAATTCAGTAAAGAGCAGCGAAGTTGTGAAGTCCACACAAACTATGTGAAAAGATGTGATGTGTAATCCGCACACAAACTGACATCTCCCTCTCTGCCTCCTTCACTTTCTGAAGAAAAGAGAAAAATGAGTTTGTAAGACTTCAATGATGTAGAATTACTAATGAATCATGATTTCTCAGTCACATATGGAGGGATCAGGCTAATATGTCTGTTATATTATAGTTTTGTTCATTTAAATGTAAACATGATGATTAGATTGCTTTGAAACATTTCTCACACTTCACTCTGTCAACCTGGAGTCGAACAGTAGAACACACAACATCAATGATCATCAGGTCCTGATGATCAGGCAACACGCTCTCACATAAAAGATCATTAATCCCACATACAGTTATTTCTGACCTGGCCAAATTACAGACAGAACTAAGAAATGACCAAGGTGTAGAGGTACGAATAACTGACCAACAGCAGTTGAATCACACACAAGAGAAAAATGACAAATAATTAGCAGCACGTACTGAGGAGATGGCAGTTCAGTAACTGTGATTCATGATCCCACAGGTGAACACGGATCTTATCTCCACCATTGTTTCATAGTGTGTGTAAAAGGTCACAATGTAACACAAATGAAGATGGCAACTGGATTCTTCTGTCCCTAAAAGTGATACAGTACTTTAATCCATTTGTGTTTTGACAGATGTTAATGCAGTGCATCACTGATGCTGCAGATATAACTGTGATGTGCACACCAACTCTCCCACACTCTGCCTCATTTACAAGCCGTTTGTTGTAACGTCTGTAAATACAGTACATGTATGAGGTCACTGTCCTAATGGTCCAAGGTGTGTTCTTTCAGCAAAAACCGTGTAACCTTTCTGAAATTTTCCTTTCAAACCAGTCTATGTGCTGATGTGTGGAGAAACACCATACTCCGATGTGAGATGAGCAATCACATAACAGTGTGATTCTTTATTTGTGAGCAGTAAATTATAGTACAGTGGTCCCTCGTTTATTGCGGGGGTTACGTTCTAAAAGTAACCCGCGATAGGCGAAATCCGCGAAGTAGATTCAGTAGTACATTTGGATGAGAAACAAAAAAAAACACACGATGGCCTCCAGAAACAGCAAATTTAATTTGAATGATCAACCTACGAAGCTGGACAGACAAGAAACCACCAACAGTGACCCATGCGTCACAGCCCCCCACCCACACCAGCGTCGCTCCGCCACCACGCTGCTCCGCCGTAGTGCCGCCCTCCAATGAAGGCCCTCGTGGACACTGCGGACCTCCGTCGGAGAGAAAACCCAC
>JAQQAE010022834.1:0-10173 GCA_029823295.1 Pseudamia nigra
CTGACTTGAGCGAAGGCAGGGTACACCCTGGATGAGTCGCCAGTTCATCGCAGGGCTGACACATAGAGACAGACACCAAGTGAACATTTGAGATCTATTCCTCTAATTCACTTTGTTCTTTTTAAGTTATTGTTTATCCAACATGTCCGGCAGTAATTAGGCGCAAGTGCAGTTAGTAAAACTGAACTCAACTTTACAAAAAATGTGGTTAATCACAATTAATTCATGATGCAACAAGGGTGGAGGGATACTTTTGTCCCTTAAAAAATGAAATCATCATTTAAAAGCTGCGTTGTGTATATACTCAAGTTGTATTTGTCTAATATATGACAAATACACAAAAATAAGGAATCAGAAAGGGGCAAATTGTTTTTCACAGCACTGCATATACCACAACATCATCTTTATTTTGCCTTGTGTCACTGATAATTCCAGTTTTATGTGGAGGTGTATTACACCCACTGCTCAAATTGGATAAGATAGAACAATGCTCGCTTCCTTGGGAATCGGTATCTCTAAACCCATTTGATCAGTGTTTGAAAGACACACGCTGAGATCTGTTGACAATGATGTTTACGCTCTGGCTGCGTTGCAAATAGCTCGCTGTTTCATGTGAAAGTGGAAGAGACGTGGGAGAGTGACACAGACGGTCCCAATTCAATAACCTGTAACTTGTGGCAGATCTTGCTTTTATCAGCAGGATTCTAAAGGCCTGTCCGTATTGAATATTTAATACCGAGCCATTCGCATTACAGTCGCCTCCCCAGCTGCGCCAAGAGGCCATTAGCTTCATCTGTCCTGCAGGTCAAACACATATAATATCTGTTAGATGTCCTTTACGTTCCAGTTGGAGTTATTAAACCGACAATACTAAAAGCAACGTGTCTGAAGGTCCTCTAAATGTCCTACACTTAAATAAATGCTGTGAAGAGTTGTTACCTTTGAGTTTTTGCAGCTTCAAACCTCAGACATTTGATTGAATGTAATTTAAAGTGAGTCTGTGTTGAAGCTTTTGCCTGCTTTAAAGCTGCAGCTGCACCGTTTGTGTTGCCTCAGGGGAACGAGTCTGTTTGGTGGTTTTTCTGCAATATTTTGTTTATTTTTGTTGAATTTTTGAGGATTGTGGTTGATCGTTTGTGTCGATTTGTTGATTAATATAGCAAATTTGGTTGATTACACCATTTCATGCTGTTAACTTTGACTATTTTTTCATTTTCTTCTTTTAATATATTTTGGGGATTGTTTTAGACATTTTTGATTATTTGTTGACTATTTTCACTAATGCTGTTAATTTTATGACTCCATGTTCATTTATTTCATTTTCTTGAATGTTTTGTTCATTTTTGGTAATTGCTGTGTTCATTTTCTTGTCATTTTCATTTATTACATTATTCCATGTGAGTATTTTGGCTTTTTTGTCAGTTTTAGGGATGACTTTGTTCTTTCCTGTTCATTCTTGTATAATTTTTGTTTTATGATATTCTCTTTTTTCATTTTGATTGTTTTTCTTCCTTTTTTAAAATGTTTTGTGTATTTTTGGTTATTTAAGGAGATTGTTTTGGTCAGTTTTCATTCATTTTTAGGACTGTTTTTTGTCCTTTTTGTTAATTTTATTTCCCCTCGTTTTTCACTTTGTTTGTTTGAATATTTAGCACATTTTCGGTTACTTTCACAGAATGTTTTGGTCATTTTAGTTAATTCTTTGGAAATTTTGATCATTTTTTGGTCAGTTCTTGGGGACGGTGGTTGATGATTTTGCTAATGTTGTTGATTACACTATTGGATGTCAGTAATTTTTGTTATTTTATTCATTTACTTGAATATTCAGTTTATAATTTGGCTAATTTCTGACATTGCTTTGGCCATTTTTCATAATTTGTTAACTAGTTTCACTAATTCTGTTAACTTTTTGACTATTTTGTTAATTTTCTTGAATTTTTTTTAAATTTTTTGTTATTTTTTTTGAGGATTGATTTATTCATTTGTGTTTCAGTGTTGTTCATTTCAAACATTCGTTTTACATTCTTGAATGTTTATTTCACTTTTGGTCCATTTTCAGTAACTGTGTTGGTTCTATTTTTTTATTTATTGACTATTTCCACTCATTTTACTTTTTTTTTTCTCAAATTCAGTCTTGTTAAGTTATATTAAAATGCAGACTCCCTGTAAAGTACATATACTGCACAAACTCATCTTGAGCAGCTGTCGCCTACATTCAGTCACCACGTCCTCACAACGACAGCATCAACCTGACAAACAGGTGTTTTTCCCCGAGGAAGATGACACAGTTCTGTTTTTATTGATGGATTGATTTTGCTGCACTTGCCCATATGTACTTGCAAGCGGAGGGGGGGGGAGGGTGTAATCGGAGACAGTCAGGAAGCATCCCAGCTATTTGATAAGTGATTACAGACACAGTTAGTTGGGTCACAACATGCAATCAGTGGGAGATGTGTACATTTCAAAAGTTGGATTTTTGGTCTGAACGAGAACTCGAGGTTCCTATGGCAAAACATTTATACTGTAGAATCTCACTTAGAATCTCAGATAGAATAAATGTCTGTCTTGACCCAGGAAAGTGGAGAAAACATCTATAATCATATGTTTTTTATCTCATACTAATTATATATACAGTATTATGATTCATTAGTATTTTGACTTTACAGTTTATTTTTCCCCTCATATTGTCAGTTTAATCACTTGAAATGATTTCACTGTTTACATCTTGCTGAATAAGAAATCAGATGGCACTTATTTTATTCTGCTTTATTTTACTTAATTTTATTTGATTTAGCTCTATATTTTTATTTTACAGATTTTTTATTTACCTTTATTTTTATTTTACTGTATTTTACTTTTTACTTTTTATTTTACTTTATTGCATTATTTTATGTTTTTTTATTTTGCTTTTTGACTTTATTTGATTTACTTTCATTTATTTTCCTTTATTTTTTGTTTAAATTTGTACTTTTTTTAGTTGTTTATTTTATATTTTACTTTATTTTACTTCATTTAATTTAATTTATTTTTATTTTCCTATTTTATTTGATTTTTTATTTTGTTTTACTTTTTAATTTACTTTATTTTATGCCATTTTTTTGTATTCATTTATTTAACCTTATGTTTTGTATTATTGTACTTATTTTACTATGAAGTAAAGGCTGCACATCATGTAGAAGGACTTCACTGTGGATCGTAATACTTGGTCGTGATGACAGAACTTGTTTGGCACCAGGTCAGGGTTCCTGAACTGAACACAGACACGTCCTGACTGTAAATTTCACAGTGATCTCGGCAGTTTTCAGAATGCTTTACCTTGCATTTCATCTCAGGGGAAATCAACAGCCTTTCCTTTAATACAGCAGTACAGGCAGGTCCATCTCTATTTGCATGCTTTTACGCTGAGACGAAAGATAGGCGCATTAAGCCAATCAAAATGAGCCTTTCAGTCCTGCAGGGGATGCACCTGGAAAACAGTCTCACTGACCCCGACGACCTTCCCAGAGCGCTGAATCTCAACAGGCTGTTATTAGAGCCGTGAGTGACTGTGTCCTCGGACTCTGTCGGGCTGCAGCCCCTTTGCCCCGCTCTGATCACGGTGTCACTGCAGAGTATTTTTACACCATTTCCCCTCTGGAGAACAGTGGCAGTGGCTCTTTTGAACTCTGTCCATTTTGCACGAGTCTGTTCTACAACCAGATGAATACTAGCTGCTGGGCAAGGGGATTGCAAGGCACATTCACAACTTTAACCCCCTCTCCAGTGACTCCATACCCCATTCTCACCATATTGTGCACAAATCTCACAGGATTACACTTTTAAATCGTGTGTGATGTGGAGTCCAGTTTCTCTGATGTCGTGAATGTGCTCTGCAGTGCATTTCACACTGTGCTGCTTATACAGGCAAGGGTGTGTTGTACTTAAGTACTCAGCAAGAGTAGATTTCCTATGAAATGTACTTCTGAGAGTAGTGGTTTTACAGAGTACTTTTTACTCTTACTCAGTTACGTTTGTGATAAAAAAAAAAACGACTTGTACACTGTTACATTTGGTCACAGCTCAATGAGAAAAAATGAACAAAAAGGACACATGAGATCCAGCAAATGAGCAAAAATAATCAGATAAATGAATAAAAAATAGTCAACACAATAGATTAAAAATAAACAAAATGAGCAACAAAATGAGTGAAAACATTTAAAAATGTATGATTTTACCAAGGGGCAACGACCAGGGCTGTTCAGTGAGGCCACTGGGGAATCGATCGTCTGACTCCAAGAAGCTTTTTTCCCATAGAGGTACATGTGACTTCTATCTGAAAATACTAAGCAAATACTTTTTTTTTATGGGTCATGGTCTCAAATGCTTTATTTGGACCGTCCAATAAGTAATGTGATGGTCCATCTTTAACCTTTGCTTTGCTATTAAGATACTCTATTACAGCAAATAATCTGACAAATGACTGCCGCACTGGGGTTTGATTGACATGTCGCTGTAGCAGCCGCTCGCTATAACAAAGTCGGACCCATTCAGAGCTTTGTATCTTCTATTTATTCAATATGTTCATAGTTAAACATGACATACACTCGACTGCAGCTGTGGGTAAGTCTTTACACTAACAACACTGTGATATGACTTTGTTTGACGCTGTGTGGTGAAGTTTTACCACATCAGTAAGATAGCAGCTAATATTAGCTTCCCATGAGTCCCCTGGCATGAACGCTTTGTTAGCCCTGCTGCTGTTCGTCCAAATATGGTTACATCCTGTTTTTAGCAACAATATGCCGTCCAGGAACTGACAACCTAATTGGCCTCAAAACAGCCCTTCAGAAACTAATGGGTGACATCACGGTCACTTTGTCCAGTTATATATACAGTCTATGGCTATTGCCAATGAAACTAAAAAAAAGTCAGCAAATACACAACAACCAAAACCAAAATTAACAAAATGATCGAATAAATGGAAAAAAAATTATCAAAATAATCCAATTAAACTAAACACAAATGTAAAATGTGCAAAAATATAAAAAAAGACATAGTGACAGAAATTCCTAAAAAAATTACAATATCGTGCACAAACTTTAAAAAAAGAAAGCATATGCAAGAAAATGAGGAAAAAAATTAAAAACTATAAACTATAAAATAAATGGATAAATATGGTCAAAGTAACCAATAAAAGTGAGAAAAAAATCAACACAATGTTCAACAAACTGAGCAAACATTATCACACGTATCACATAAAGGAATTTATTTATTTATTTATTTAGACAGGATAGTGTGCAGTGACATTGATTATTTAAGAAGAAATGAAGAGATGGCTGCACCAGATTTGCATCTATAGCCCTCATGTACAAAAACAGACATACAAAAAGTGCCAGAAATATAAAATGCAGGTGCCCTTTGTCTTAAAAAGCAGGGGCAACATGTGACATAGTGCAACATACAATGAATAATGATACAATGATATGCCATACAATGTAACAAAGAATATGGAAAAATATGATTTAAAAACAAAAACGGATGCAACCAGTTCCACTTCCATAAGTTACTCACTGCTTGAGTAGTTTTTTCACAACAAATTTTTACTCTCACTCAAGTTTACTTTTAAAAGTACCACTACATGAGCCATTAGAATTATTAAAGCAACAGTACTTTTACTTCAGTACTGTTTGTATTTACTCTACTCACCACTTTATGTAGGAGACAACAGGTGCATTTCAATTCCCATTTTTCACTTTCCTGACTCCTCAATTCTTGATTGCCCTCTGAGAATGGATGTTGTGTCGGCATCTTGAAGGATGTCTCCATTGCATAAGATGCATATCAGGGATGGAGGACCGAGGAGTCTGCATCGAGGAGCTAGAAGTGAGGAAACACAGCTGAATCCGTTATGTCCGGACTATATGGGTGTGCATCTTCATTCCTCTCGTTTTTTTTTTTTTTTCCACTACCTCGGCCATGGAGGTTATGTTTTTGTCAGTGTAAGTTTTTTGATTTCTTTATTTATGTTTGTTTGTTTGTTCACAGCATAACTCGAAAATTTATGACCGGATTTGGACAAACTGTTCAGGATAGGTCAGACATGGCACAAGCAGCAGTGGATCAGATTGTGGTAGTGCTCTAGATCATCGTCTGGATCTAGATTTTTAAACGATTCTTCACTTTTGTGAAATAGGACCAAGTTCAACATTTGTTCTTAAAAAACCACAACTAACACCCAGAAAATTTAACCACAAAACACAGGATAACACCATAATAGATTATATCAAACGACAACGATTGACCCAAATATGGACAATATATGGACAATGTTCTGGATATATTGATCCAGAATGCTTGTACTGTACTTACAGGGGTTGAGGACAGAAGAAAATCACCATTATGGAGATATTATTTATGGTGAATAGCTATTGAACTAATAATGATATATATGTGATTCCAAATGCTAATGGTAGGTTTTTATAGTCAAAAAATCCAATAATGAGGGTCAAATATCTTTAAGAATATTACGTTTGGTGCAATAACATTATGGAGGAAATGAGCATAGGTTCATTTGATTATGATAGGTAAAAAATAAAAATGCTCTGCTATGTGCATTTTTGAGTTTGGTCCCAAGGAGACTCCACATTTCTCTTTTGCGAGAAACTCTATGAGTGAAGTCGAGGTTGAACAACGTCAGTGAAAAACGCCACAGAGGTTTATATAATCTTAACGTAGCGAGCAGAGAACACAGGTAGAGCTGACCAGGGTAAATCCACTTTCATACAACACTTCCAACACACAATCATTTTTGTTTTATTGCTTGAGATTACAAGTCACCAAAGGCATGTGGGCAGCAGGAAATCACCACTCAGGACAATGAGAATTTGAGGGCGTTCATTTGATCGTGATGATTACTGCTGCTCTTCTGAGATCCTCGTCCGGTTCAGGAAAATACACAGAGGTTACACAGAATTTCATAAAACAATACTTACATTTTTACTGTCCATATTGGCTCTGGTTCGTTCTTACTTTTGTCTTTTATATTGCTCAGACTCTACAACAAAACCCACTGTGAGCAGCTGAAAAGCCTGTATGATCAGCAGTTAAGGTTTAAGAAATGGGAAAGCCTGTTTTTAATGGACTCCACACAGGCTGCCTGAAAGAAGATTAAACCTCCTCTGACCAGAAGAAGGCTTCGTGTCCTTCCCAGTAGGATCAACACATAAAAGAACTCATGTCCCCTGAAGCAATTTCACTGTGGAGCAATATGTAAAGGCCACAGTAGAGTCCACGCTCTGCAGACCTTCAGCAGTACAGTCTGTTTACAGCTCCTAACACACTCGCCTCAGTTCACACTGCATGATGCATCCTTCTGTACATTACTCAGCCTTGTTTGACATCAAACAGTGTACAGTAATGTGAACAAGTATTTGACGCTTCCTGATTGCTTTCCTTTGTATATTTGTCACTCATGTATGTGTTTCAGATCATCAAAAAATGTAATATTAGATAAAGATAACCCAAGTAAATACAAAATGCAGCAGGATTTCTGCTGATTGGCTTGGGTGTTTTCCTGGTGTATCGATTAAGAAGACAGAGAGAGCTGTTCAAAGTCCAGTAAAGCTTTGTCTCCAACTCAAGCAGTTGGGAAGAGCACTGGCAGTACAACATGGACGATTTGTGAGTTAAATCGAACAGTGGGTTACATCACGGAAGTGTTGGGGTCTCTTCATAGGATGGTCTTTGAGGTCTGGTACCAAACAAACGTAAAAATTGGACTAACTGAGGAGATGCAATTCTTCTCTGCCTCTGAAAGTGTGACTGTCTTATCTTTTGTTTTTGTTTTCTGGCTCCCTTCTCCGGCCTTGAGAGGCCTGAGCGCTACACCCCCCCCAATGGAGGAGACACTGTTTTGAGAAGGAAGCTCTGCTTTCACCCTTCCCCCACTTATCACTTCACACTCTGATTTGGAAGCTCAGTGGACTCTATGGACCTGTGTCACCACGGTCAAGTGCCATGAGACTTTTGGATCTGGACGTATAGTATGAGGGGAGAGAGCACTGACTTCCTTATCGGGGCTGATACCACATATGCATCCATGTTGACATTATCTCACATCAAAACACAAACCAAGACCTCTCTGGAACTTTGCTTTGTTAATGTGTGTGCAACTTCGCTGCTAACTGTGCATATGAGGGTTTTTTTTTCTTTGTGACCATAATTGTCACAATGAAGGGAACTGGACAGCACTGCTGAGTCTCAGTTTAGTGAATTTATTTACAATGTGCACAGTGAAGGTCGAGCAGTGAATGGTGAGACACATGGAATTGTCACATACACACACACAAACACTTTCGCCCAACTGCAACTCGCTCGCCCCCTCCCCCTCGGTGGGAGAAAATGTAATTTTGTTGTTGATGGAAACATTAGACAATGACTATAAACACATTTTGATTCTGAAATGACTATTTCCTTTATTAACAGCCTAGACCTATGAGGAAAAGTTTGTCTTTCATATCACTGCGGAGGAATTTTGTCCCACTCTTCTTTACAAAATTGTCTTATTTCAGCCTCACTGGAGAGTTTTCAGCATGTCACAGCATCTCAGTAAAATTTTCCATTCAATTCAGTTCTATTCAATTGTACTTGTATGGCACCAATCATAATCCAAGATTATCTGTAAGCATTTCAATATTCAAGGTTGAAGCCTCAAAGAATATTCGAAGAACAAACCCAAAAGAACCTCTAAGAGCAAGCCTAGGGCCCAGGTTTTTCTCTTCATTTAAAATCTTGCACCACCTACCCACAGCCATCTTGCAGAACAGATGGCTGTGGGTAGGTGGCCATCTGCCTTGATTCATTGGGCTTTAGTGGACAGAGGAGAGACAAACACAGAGCTAGAGCAACAAACAACACTGGACATAACAGGACAAATGACAAGACTGGGCCTCGACCTGCTACAAGTTTTTTTTTCTTTTTACCCATACAGAGGTGGACTTAAGCACACCTTCCAGAAAGGTCAACATTTGTCTGGTCAATCCGCGGATAGATGTTTTTAGTCAAACGTGAGACAAGCCTTTGTGTTCTTTTTGGTCAGCATTGGTTTTCACCTTGGAATTCTCCCATAGATCCATTTTTGATTACTTTGATTACTTCACTATGTCAGACAGGTTCTATTTAAGTGATTTCTTAATCCAGCAGGTCTGGCACTAATCATGTCTGGATGTGTCTAGTGAAAATGAGCTCAGCAAAAGAATGTGTTTAATTAATTATTTAACAAGGTTTGGGGAGTTTTCCTCTTAATAGGTGAGGTTATCTTTGTCACATATTACAATTAGTTTGATGTGAAACATTTAAGTGTGACAACAGGGAATAGTGAGGATTTGTCCTGTATCCTCATACTGTGTAGTTGTATGTTTACTTCCACACACAGGGACCTAACAAAGGAGTATCATGTGCAGCAGCATGTCAAATAAAAATCAGTGCATACTAAAGGTTTTGTTGTGTAATGGAATTCTGAATATTCATAATTACCCTGTAGTGAGTGAATGAGATGACAGAAGCTGATTTTTTCAGTGAATGAGGAGGAGGAGAGAGGGTCTGAGATCAAGGCTGCAGCCTGTGGTGTTGTATCATCACAGGGGAATTGTTGAGGGTTTCAGCTGACTGTGGGGTCTCACTCTGCTGACACAACCAGCACAACGTCCAGATTGTACTTAAATTGTGTCTGCCTTTCCCCAGAGTCCAACGCCGGGTGAATACAGGATGGAGCTCGGCTTTGTGGATTTAATGATGGTTTACAACGTGAACATATGCTAAAAATGAAAACACTGTGATGTTATGTAAAGGGAACCTGCACAAGGTAAATTTTACTGTAGGGGTCAGAACTGTCCGCTATCATAAACATAAAAATGAATAAAAGTCAGCAAAACATCAGCACTGAACAAATGGCAATCGTAACAAGTAATAGTGGCAATAATTAGCAAAATAATTAAGGAAATGAACAAAATAACCACAAAATGAACAAAACAAGCAAGAAAATAAACAAGGGAATGAACAAACCAAAAATAATGTACAAAATAATGACAGAAAAGAGCAAAAATGAAGGACACTGAACAAAATAATCAAGACAGTGATCCACAATGAAGAAAAAGTTTTTTTTTTTAATGAAGAAAATTACACAACATAATAAAG
>JAQQAE010022835.1:0-10172 GCA_029823295.1 Pseudamia nigra
ATCTTTGCTACTTCCTGGTCCTTAACGGTCACCTCTTCTACTCTTCGTTCTCTCTCATTTTCCTCATTCATCAACTCCAAATGTTATTTGGGATACCAAAATAATGAACCCAGTTTCATGGAGAGACCCATGTAGTAAAATGTTAAGACTTCAACAATGATGGAAATCAACATGGAGATATGTTGCTTCAGTCTGGCTTACTTTTTCAAAGGAGAAGTCCATGAACTTGTCTGTGACAGAGTCGTACGTTTTAGTCTGAAACATAAACAGACGTTAGTGACATTTGAAGCTACGGAGTAATGTGTGTTTTAAAGAGCAGCCTGTACCGTCATTTCTCCACCGAAGCACTCAGAGGCCAACTGAGCCGAGTCAAAAGGCTTCACTTCTGCATCGTTAAATAGGTACCTGTAAGACATTTTAAACATCAGGTGTCACACTCACCGGTCTCTGAATAAAACCAAAGCTTTTAAGTCGAGTTCAAAAGGAGCTCGAGAGCCTGAAGTGCTCACCACTCAAACAGTAAGTCCTCAGAACATCACTGTGTGACAGTGTCTCACTGAAGCCCAAGGACACGTTGCTATTCAATTTGATCAACTTAACATCCAGGTGAAACAGAGAAATGCAAAGTGAACTCCCAATAACGGCACCATTTTGGAACAAGAAGTTATTGTGAACATTGCACTAAGAAAATTTCTACATGCAATGCTGTTAGTACAAGTGTGAGCATTGATATGGTTTCTCCTTGTAAATAAGTTCAACTTGACCAAACTGGAAGGCAACGTACCATTAAACATTTCATCCGAGTGATTAATGAGAAAGACTAGATTTACAATAAATTTAAAAAATAAATGCACAAAATGTATGGTGGGGGTGAGTTTACTTTTAAACTAAAAAAAACTAATTATTTAATCATTTCTAATTATTTGAGATCATCATGCGTTATGGTCATTACACAAATCCACAATGAATGTGTGTGAATTAAGACAATGCTGTTTCCGTCACAAAGTCAAACCAGATGTTTTCAGATGCTGTTTGAAATAATATCCTGATTATGCACAACAGCATAGAGGAACGTGTTGATCTGTGCAAACCATCTATAAAACTCCTGTTCTCACCACTTGTTGTTCTTGTAGGCGTGTGGGTTGACAATGTCACGGATGAAGCTGTAGTAATGGCCGCCGTCAGCTGTGCCTGTGTGAACTGTGACGCCAATCAGGTCGTACTCGTAGCTCTCTGTGACATTTGACTCGCCCTCGTCTCGAAAACCTACGGCAGACGTCACAAACCACGACCAAACCTTCAAAGAGTGCTTTTGTTTGCCTGAAAATACTGCTGTGGTGTCGGTTTGTGCTGTACAGACCTTCTTTGCGCTCTCCTTTACCCATGAGGAAGTCCTCCGTGTAGGGCGTCATGTCGAGCCGCAGAGGGAAGGAGAAGTGTGTGTTGACCTTCTCCTTCATCATGGTGACCATGTTGAAGGTGTATCTCATGGTGTTGAAGCTCAGGATACGAGGGAGCTTCTTGAAACAGGCTCTGTGGGAGGGACACAGTGATGGACTGAAACTAAATGACTTCATGTCACAAAAATCAGAAAGGAATCTGAACCGTACAACAAACACGATGCCACTTTAACGACGACAGAACATTGTTTCTGTTTAATAATTTGTTCTGACCTCTTCTCTGCTCGGACCTTCTTGCCACACTGGGAACAGGTGTACATGTTGTCGCCCTCCAGAGTGTCTTTAATGGTCACTTCATCCAGAGATTCCTGAAAATAAGAAAACAATTTGTTATGTATGTGATTAATTAATGTATCAAGCCATACCATCGAGCTTCTCACTTGCTAAACTTAGTGGAACTGAATTCAGTTTTATTTGTATAGCGGCAATCATAATCGACGATTATCTCTAGGCGCTTCACAATTCAAGGCCGACACCTCATGACTACAGAAAGTAAACCCAACAAAACCACCGAGAGCAAGGCAAGGGCGACAGAAGGGAGGACAAACATCCTTTAACCGAAGAGAAAAACCTCCAGGGGAACCAGCGGCTCAGGGTAGGCGGCCATCTGCCTGGACCGGTTGGGGTTAGTGGACAGAGGAGAGAAAAGAAAAGAGTAGAGATAGAACAACAAACACCGGACGACGTCTACAACCAGCAAACACAGAGCAGGGACATCACACCGTTTGTCCTGTGACTGAGATTTAAATATCGCAAAGTAATTCTGGAATGCTGTACCTGTTCCCTATTTAAACATGTTTACTACAATTATTATTCTAGTATGTAACAACACATTTCAAGAAATTCCAAATACAGAGGTTCGGCTGTGCTCATTATTTTCATGGTGTGGACACAGCATGGTGTATACTCACATAGATGTTCTTCATGTCTGCTACTTGACATCTGACCGTGTAAAACTCCTCTGCAGTCTGACTGACGTGATCACAGTCCTGCAGAAAAGGACAAGGAACAAGTCAACAAAGTAGTTCAGGCAAAGAGCCCACACGTGAAACATACTGTAAACTTATTTCACAGAAAAATGCATCATTAAACGCCACGAGTTCCCCTGGAGACATGAGCAAATGGTCCATTACTGCTGAACAAGACTACGACTGAAAATCTCCTAAAACTCACCAAAGAAACAACATTGTTGGTGATGACGCCTCCAAACAGAGTCTTGACCGTGTTTTTCTGACAAAAAAAAAAAGGTGAAAAGAAATGACATATATATTCAATGCGTCACATAAAAAAACAGGTGCTTTCACTCTTAACGCAGGTGAAATAAAGTCCTATAGATCTTATTCAACAGGATGTAAAAGTTTTTACACAAAGTTCTAAACTAAATTTTTAATGGCTGGTTGTTGAACGTTTTTTGATAATGTTGCACATTTAAAATATCAATAAAAAATGTCACTCCAAAAAAAGCAGTTATTTTGAAGAGAAACAATTTCAAAATCAAAGTCACCACTTGGTTTTTTACCAGGGGTCAGTGGCCACGGCTGTTCAGTGAGATCAATGCAGAAGTAACTTTAAGTTGTAATTCCACCACTTGGCCACTGGGGAACTGATCGTCCAGCTCCAAGAAGCTTTTATGCCATAGAGATACATGTCATGGTCTCAAACGTTTTATTTGGATCCTTTAATAAGTAACGTGATGATCCATCTTTAACTTTTTGCTCCGTTTTTAAGATATTATAACAAATAATCCAACAAATCACTGCTGTGCTCTGGTTTGATTGACATGATGCTATGGTAACAACTCGCTAGTGAAGTCGGACCGATTCAGACCTTGGTATCTTCTATTTATTCAATATGTTCATAGTTATACATGACATACACTCGACTGCAGCTGTGGGTAAGTGTTTACACTAACAACATGTCATATGACTTTGACACTGTGTGGTGAAGTTTTACCACATCAGTAAGCTAGCAGCTAATAATAGCTTCCCATGAGTCCCCTGGCATGAACACTTCATAAGCCCGGCTGCCGTTCGTCCAAATATGGTCACATCCTGTTTTTGGCTCAAAACGGCCCTTCAGAAACTAATGGGTGACATCACAGTCACTTTGTCCAGTTATATATACAGTCTATGGATTTAAGTACCGGTAATTAAAAAGCTTTATATTTCAGCTGCAACGAGCTATTTAAACTTCTCATTTTTCTAACAACAGATTTTCTTTTTCCAGGGCGGCAAAGTCACATTCTAAGATGACAATGACAGACCTCAAAGAGCGAATGAGGATCGAGAAGTATGAGACGTGGTGAAAAATTAATGCAGCTCTGTATGAAAATTAATGTTATCACACTGAAAAACCTTACTGAAGCAACGTCACAGTGAAGGTATCACAATCAAAGATCATTTTAGTCAAAAAAAATGGTAACAGTGTCACCTTTTTTGGACAGGAAATACACAATATTTGTAAGATATTTAATTGGGCCGAGTCGAAGTGTTGGTGTCTTTACCAGCTCTTGGGACATCTCTTCGATCTTGGTGATGAGGTCTGTGAAGAACTCCGTCATGTCCTTCTGTTCTCCGGTGTTCAGAGGCTGTTTGTCCATGGTGTAGGTTTTGCAGAAAGGCCGCGGGTTGTACGCTTTCCTCTCGCTCTCCTGAAACACCACCACATACATTAAAAAGACTAAGAACTAATATTGTTTCAACGCTTTGCACTGATGTGGTTAATTAAGTTTCTGTTTGCAATCCTGGAAAAAAAAGCCTAATCTGTAAAATGAAGACCTTTCTTTTCTGTCCAACAACCTTCAAAGTGCAACAAACTGTTGCTTGTTTTTCTACTTTTTTAGTGTTTTACAACCATGCATATACTGCTTTTTGTTGGTATTTTAGCCGTTTATTGATGTTGCACAAATAAAGCATATAGTTTTATCGATTAAAATTATTTTTGAGTTAATATGGACAACTGATTAAAACAGCGAATCATCATTTACTCATCTTAATCAAGACTGGAACCTACCATTGCTTCAGAATTAGTCCCTCAATATTTTATACACTCAACAGTTTAAAAATCTAAAAAATAAATCTCTAACAACAATAGTTGCAAATCTCAAACTCATTTTATTCCCAATAGAACACAGACAACATATCAGATGTTGAAACTGAGACATTTCACCATTTCTTGGAAAATATTAGCTTCTTTTGAATTTGATGGCAGCGGCATCTCAAAAAAAGTTGCAACGGGTGCAACAAAAGTAACCGGCACAAACCAAAAACAACTGGAGGAGCATTTGACAACTAGTTAGGTTAAACTGGTAACAAGTCACTGACATGACTGGGAATGGGTTTAAGAGAGTTGCAAATCATTGCATTATGTTTTTAATTTACATTTTACACAGTATCCCAACTTTTTGGAATTTGTTTGTACTTGTAAGCTCTGTCAACATACAGCCTTAATAACGTATGAAATCTGTTCTGCATACACTGACGAGGGGTAATTTGGTGAGTATTACATAACAGTATTGAGGTTTGGCACCCAACTCTCAACGACACTGAGAAAATGACAGTGAATTTTGGCCAAATATAAAAAGCGATGAAAGAAGAAAATATTCCAGTACAAAAAGAGGAGGCGGCGTTAAATCAATACACGGGAGGCAAATGATTTAACACGCATGTAAATCTCACCATGAGGTATGTGAACATCTTCTGCAGCTCCAGTAGTGTTGTTTTGTGTTTGATATCCTCAGAGTACTGCAAACACAAATGACAATGACAATCCACACTTCGATGCCTTCAGTGTTTTGTTTTGGGTTTTTTTTTGGTACCGACCTTGGCAGTGAACACAGCCTGACGAGCCTCAGGGATCATGTAGAGCTGCTGGATGGTGGAGGCCAGATAGCAGGTGGCCCCCAGGTTCGTCAGTCCCACAAAGCGACACTCGGCCCGTACGTCGTCATGAGGCCAGTAGTCCCACTTATACGGAGCATGAGAGGCTGAAGGGAAAAAAAACGGCAGCTCCTTAGAACAAATCAACGCTCAGAATATTAATCATTAGCCAATAGTAAAGGTACAGTGCATAGGATTTAGAGGAATCTACTGTCAAAAAAGGATTATAATATGCATAATTGACTTAATTCTTATAATCATCTGCACATCACTGAGCTTTTCTTACGTTATAATAAGTCACTTCTATCTACGGGGGTGGTCTCCGTCCACAGAGTGTACCACGCTTATACTACAGGATACAACAGTCTGAACACTGGGGTCCTTGACGTTTCTGCAGCCATTGTCATCTTTTTTAAGCCCCCTTTAAATGGCAATTGTCAAGGTCGTTAGCTTTCGAGCAATCTGCAAACCCACCATTCAACGTCACTAAATCCTACACACTGCACCTTGCAAAGACCAGTTCTGTCCTGTGATTTTCTGTACTTTCATTATTGTGCATCTGTTTGTGCAGCAGAGCTCCACTCTTGTATGGAAACAAAACATATCAGAGCCTTATTGCTGCACTTAGTGATATCTTTCTTCTTTAAGGAGCAAAACAAATAATTTTCAGGCAATAGTATATCTTTACATTAAAGACTAGAGCTGCAACCAGAAATTATTTTCATTGACAATTAATCAATTAATTGTTTAGTCTGCAAAACATCAAAAAAGTATTTCTCTGAGTTTCAGCCCAAGAATTCCAAGATTATGTCCTCAAATGTCTTGTTTGGCTATAATTCATGTATTGGTTACAGTTATGTGTAGCGTGTCCCAGTGTTTCTCGCATTAATCCCACAAGAAGGACCATGTCTGACAGAAAGCGACTGGATTAACTGTAGCAAAGCTCAAATTGAGTCAGATCATTGTCATTTAAGACTACTGACACAGAGTGTAGCCTGCAGATGTTCCCTACAATTAAAAAAAACGCACTATTTAGTTAATTACTTTCTCTTTAGATACATTTCACTGGAGATTGTCTACCAAATAATATACTACACTGCCAAAAAAAAAAAAAAAAAAGTTCTAAAAAAAATCTATCACAATCACGGCCAAACTAATCTACTCTTTACTGCATCACACCTAAAGACCTAAAATCGTCACCTTGCAAGTGTTGGGACATGACCCAGTTGTGCAGGAGCCGGTAATTTTCCACAGAGCCTTTCACCGTCTCCACCAGCAGGTCGTAGGCGGCGGCTCGGGCGGCGTGCGACTTGCACTTGGGCTGAGCGCGGTCGGCCAGGCTCGGCAGGAGAAAGAGGAGGTTGTAGACGTCTCTCAGGAACTCCTGGCCCTCGCGAGAAAACTTGAAGGGAGGCTTGTGTTTGAGGACGCTGGTGGCGAGACGCAGGAGTCCGGTGAGCCCGTCGTCCTCGATGGTCCCATCCTGCTGATCCAGGATCTCACGGCTAGAACAAAGAAACACAGTGAAGTTGTGTTGATGGAAATTCCAACATAAACAATGTAATTTATTATAATGTCTGTGAAGGTTCTCCCTCAGGCAAGTCGTAGTTTTCTTGGGCATTAGTTCCAGCAACTGGACTCGTGGGTTTTATTGTAATTGTTTGTTGGAAGAAGAGCATAAAGTTTTTTTTTCCCCCCTTTGCATTTGCTTTTCTTTCAGTTTGTTTTTTTAGCATTAGAAAGATATTGTATTTTTATTTTTGATGAACTGTCCATCTCTAGTTTAGTTCTTTGGCACAATTAAGAAGCCTCAGTAAAAGGTGGTAAAAAAGACAGTGCTTGAGACAACTTCCATTGTCTCAAGCACTGTTCCGCCCACGGCACCGTCTGATTGGTTAAACAAGCCACAGTATGTGTAAGTGGCAGAGACACCGAAGCGGAAACTGTCCTCAGACACACACACACACACACACACACACACACAAACAATGGTAAAGTTTCGTCGTATGGTTTTCCACACAACGGAGACCAAACAAGTCTAAGGTAAATGCACAAAACTCTCCCGAGATTGTAACAAACATCCCACTAGTCTATATCTCAAAACTACTTCTACCTTACAGTGTGCAGCAGAATAATGTAAGAGCGGAGTAAACATTAGCAGCTCTGCGAAGCTAGCAGCACCTCCCGACATGTGTGTGAATTACTCGAAACAATGCTGTTGGTGATAATGATGTGGAAACAGTGGGTGATTGTAGAACCTGTGTGACTGTGAGACAGTAAGAAATGTAATTCAGTCTTGTTTTGTTGCAGTGAAGTACAATGAGATGAAGGAGGACTAGTTTTTAGCATAACATTAGCTCGCTGGTCCTGCTCTCAGCAGACTATGTATTATCAATGGGTTGAATGTATGTCATGTGCAGAATAGTGTGTTTGCGTGAAAATTGCATGAAGAACTCTACAGCTCACGACTACTACAATACCTTGAGAGTCTAGGATCCATGAACTTCTGGACCCATTTATTTTCTATTTGTTTGGTTAAATAAGTTAAGTGTTTGTGTTATTCAACATTTTTACGCCACTTTTTACACTTACTGCAAATGAATATCAGCTCCAAATATCATTTATCGGCCTCCTTAGCTACTAGTAATCGTATCGACCCTGAAAAACCCACACTGGTTGATCACCATTTAATACCAGTGGTCAGTGACCCAGCTGTTCAGTGAGCACGATGAACAGGTACCTTTAGGTTGGAATCATTGCTTGGCCATTGTTTGTCCAGCTCCAAGAAGCCTTTTTCTCAGAGGTACATGTGACTCCACTTGAAAATACTAAGCCAATAATGTTCATCATGAGTTATTACGGTCTCAAATGTTTTATGTGGATCCTCTAATAACTAATGTGGTGGTCCACATTTAACTTTTTGCTCCGTTATTAAGATATTACTGCAAATAATCCAACAAATCACTGCCGCACTCGGGTTTGATTGACATACAACAATGGTAACTCGCTAGTGAAGCCGGACCGATTCGGACCCTCATATCTTCTATTTCTTCAATATGTCAGTTTTGCCTCAGACACACTTGACCAGTCACATCCAACAAGTCACTAAAGCCGGCTGCACACAGAGAAACGCGACTAATCTCAACTCAACTGGAAATCGGCTTGATGTGCGGTGGTTCCCGACCCAGATTAGTCAGTCTCGACGACGTCCCGACAGAAATCGTGCCGATTCAACATGTCTGAAGATTCTCAGTCATCCAGGTCATAGTATCCAAGGCGTGTGGGAACATGTTGAAACTAATGGGTGATGTCATGGTCACTTTGTCCAGTTATATATACAGTCCATGTTTAAAACGCTGTTAAAAAAGAAACTGCTCAAGCGGACCAAGTGATAAATAACCACCACATTTTTTTATCTAAGCAACTGAAAACTTGTTTTGCCTGCTGTTTATTTCATTCTTCTTTATTTTGCATAGCTCATAGCATACAAAAAAAGACAGAGAAAGGGATGTTGTGGCCTCGAGAAGAACTGGCAGAAGATTTAGGCCTGAAAGGTGAAGGCCGCCACCTGTCCCCACCCTCATCACCATTGTGAGCAAAGCCCTTAACCCCGAAATGCACCCCGGGCACTGCACAGCGGCTGCAGTGCCTGGGGTGAAAAGGTGAAGCATGAGTCAAACTGAGCAACCACCACAACGACTCCATCTTCAGCGGTGGACTGACCTCCTGATGCAGTCGGCGAGGTGGCGGGCCAGAGCGTCCAGATCCAGTAGAGTGGTCTGCATCGGGCCGGCCAGCGACAGAGAGGGAGAGACCTTCTGTGAGTTCAAACAGACCAATACTAGCAGCAGTTCAATACCAGAACAGTAACAATATGATCAGCTGACGACGCGTCCGTATGGTCCCACCTGGCTGGCGTCTTTCACGTGGATGTTGTCGATGAGTTTACAGAGCAGCCAGAAGTATTCTTTACAGCCCGTCCTCAACAGAGGTTCCTCTTCATAGTCCTCCACCTGCAGGAGCATGACAGGATCAGAGGTCACTCAACTCCAGCCTCAAATACTTTTACAAACACAAAACTTCAAACACACTGGCGGTCAAAACATTAAACAATCATAGAAATGTTTTTGCATATTTTATGTCATTTGTCTTTCAACTGTCAACAATTTTGCCTGTTTTGTTTTGCCATGTTTTTTGCCTTTTACATTGTTTTTGTGTTTCACATCTTGGTATTTTCACCATTTTTCCATCTCTCATATCAAACATTACATAATCATGTCTATTTGCACCTTTTCAAATCGTTCTGCTTCTAATACTAATACTTTTCAAAAGTAAAATGTCCCAGTGTCTCCAACATTAATCAAAGCACAGGGATCATGTCAGACAAAAGGACGTGATCACTGTGGCAACGCTTAAATTGAGTCAGGTCACCATCATGGAGGACAACTGACACAGAGTGTAGCCTGCACAACATTTTGGGTTTGTGTGTACTTAAAACCCACCCTGAGCGGTTTGAGGGCCTGAGCATCTGACAAGAACTTGAGCAGCGTCGAGGCAGCGAGCAGCAGAAAGGACCTGTTGATGGACTCTCCTCCCTCCAAACCCGACAGAGAGAGTTTATAGAGGCCATTACATGCCTCGTGTCTCACTGCCGGCTGAAAGAGATCATAAAAACAGCATACATAAGACAACTTACCGTAATTTCCGCACTATAAGGCGCATCTAAACGCCGTCAATTTTGTCCAAATATGACAGTTCGCCTTATAATCCGGTGCACCTTATATATGGACTAATTCCAGTCAAGTCCTGCACCATTTGTGTGTGTAAAGACCCC
>JAQQAE010022836.1:0-10172 GCA_029823295.1 Pseudamia nigra
ACACCCACAGCTGCAGTCGAGTGTATGTCATGTATAACTATGAACATAGTAAATAAATAGATGCAAAGCTCTGAATCTGTCCGACTTCGCTATAGTAAGACGTTACTATAGCGACATGTCACTCAAACCCGTTATGGAAAATACTTCGGCCTCTAGTGCCTAATAATCAGTGCGGTGCAGGCTACGCACACAGTACTCAAGTAAAAGTACTGCAACTTTATAGCCAGCAGAACTAGAAGTACTCATAAACGCAAGTACTGCAGTGTCTCATAAAAAAATAATCAAGTTGCTTATTCCTGTGATTATTTCTGGTGATTTTTGTTGTGCACTTTGTTCGTTACTAACTTGTTTTTGTTTGTTTTTTTTTCCAATGTCATTCCTTAATTTGTTTACTCTACTAATTCTGTGGCTCATTTAGTTTTCATTCTTTTGTGTTATCTTCATTTCTGCTCATAATCCTACTTATTTTGTTGGTGTTTTGTTCAGTTTTGTGATTACTGTTCATTTTGGTTGACTTGTCATATCTTATTATTCCTCCTTAAATCGCCACCTTACGATGGCGGAGGGGTTTTTGTGTCTGATCCGAGGAGCTACGCTGTCCGGGGCATTTTGCCCCTGGTAGGGTCTCCCAAGGCAAACTGGTTCGAGGTGACCGATCAGCTCAGCTCGTGGCTTATTTTGTTCATTTTTACTAATTATTATGTTACTCCTTTGTTCGCTTTATTGCAGCTTATGATCATTTTTGCCTCCCTCCAGTGGTACGGGGTAAAAAAAGGCTCTGATGCTGACTATTAGAACATGAAGAGGACATCAGCAGGTTTTTGAATTTGTGCAAATGTTGAAGAACTACTTGGAGTTGGAATAAAAGACGCTGAGCTCACACAGTAGAACATCTCCCATCTGCAGCAACTGCACATCTTTGAAAAATCCCTTACAATTATAATCAAAGTGTGCACAGGTGCATTTAAAGCAGCTTATTAGGATTTTTCTTCTTTTTAAAGTAAGGGGACAAATGGAATATCAGCGCGCATGAAAACAGTCTCTATTCTGCTTCGTTCTCAGCGCTCTCTCCTCAAACGGCGCCTAACATATTAATTTTCTCACCGAACCTGTTCTTTCATCCGTCCTTCAAAACCTTCTTCTTAAAAGAGAGCTGTGATCTGGATCGTAATCCCTCCCTTTTGGCTCACATCAAAGCGCCCGTTTAAAGCGCCCACCTGAGCGTCGTGTTGATCTGCAGGGCTTTGCTGAGCATCTTGGCGCCGGCGTCTTCCAGGCCGTTGCCGCTCAGGTCGACCTTCCGTAAACACGCGTTCGACCCCAGGGCGTTGACGAGCACCGTGCCGCGCTGACGGAGCCTGGAATCCGCCAAGGAGAGGGACTGGAGAGCCTGGAGAACACGGGAATAATAATAATAATAGTAAAAAAAACAGAACATTTTAAGAGAAAAGGTACTTGGACATAGAGCTGGGTGATGTGGACACAGATACTTATGAATTTAATGAGTTAGTTAAAAATGCAGCAAGGTGTAAAGGACATCAAGGACATGAAAGGATGAAGAAACATGCAAGACGAAATGAATTTAAAGACGTAAAACACACTCTGATTTCATGACCAAGTTCACAATGATTATAATTTGGACCTTTTGTGCAGCCTTACGTGGATGTATAGAAATCTACATTTAGGAATTTGATGCTTTATGGAATGAAAATAAAACCGTTTATGTATCATGGAGTCATTTTTGAAACACTACTTTCAACTGTCCATACATTTTTGTACAAGCCATGTAACTTTTTCACACCTCGTAGTGTGGTTTGATTGGCGACTCGGTTCGACTGGGGCTACAACATCCAGCTGGTCCGAGTTTTCTTTCACGACACGCTTTGTCAAATGAACAAACCTTTTGAACAACACGTCTGTCATGTGCCACGAACGACATCTGGTTCTTCATATCATGGAACGCTGTTTTTTTCATCTCCCGAACTGTCACATCGTCTAAAGCCGGACGCACATAGAGAATCACAACTGACTCTGCGAGTCCGGTCGTGTGGTGCGCAGAATTAAACGCCGCTGTCGACTGACTCAGGCCTGGTAACTGTTGCCATCGATTGACGGTGAACATCGATTGCATCGATGTTGTCACGCCACCTACTGTCTACATGCCCAACCATTCTGAAAATCTTGGTTGGGAACCATGGCACATTTCCAGTTTGGTTGGTACGAGGTGAGTCGTGACGCTCTAGGTGCAGCCGACTCTAGTGTGTCACGTTTTATTGTTGGCAAAGTTTTCCACCGTTGCGCGTCACTGCTCTACCGTACAGGTGATTCCCGGAGCCTCCGTTGTAATTCGTTCTTGTGAGTGCTTACCAGCAGTTTTGATATATTTTTCGTCTGACCGCATTTCTATCAGAGCTTTTATCTTGTCCTCACTCCACGTCCAACCATGTGCCATTTCTCATGGCGATCGAACCACATACTTATTCGTTTAGGTTGTGTTTACCCATAATGCCGGCTTGAAGCGGACCGGGACCTACGGTACGTTGAGAGAATGATGCAACAATTCGTGCAAATACTCGAGGAAATGATGGCGTGCAATTATTGTTGGTGGGCAGAGGTCACATGTGAAGGACGCTGTGACCTCAACTCTCTATTCTTAATGCAATATCTCAGAAAAGTGGATACAAACATTCACTTAGATTTTTGGCCAAAGGTCAGAGGCCAAAGACATTGTGAACCTCATGTTCTTCTTGGAGCTCGTCACACACTAAAAAAGACAACATGAAAATGCAACATATATAAAAAAGCAAATGGTGCAGAACTAGATCTGATTTATACAACGTTGATGTTTCAGAAATTCATCGCTGTCCTCAAAGCGTGGCTGTTTGGTAAAGCGCTGTCCTTGCGTTCGCTCGTTTCTCGTCCTCGCTGTAAAGTGCACCTGTTCCCTCATTTGGCCGTTCATGAACATGTTCTGTTCTTTCCTTCGTGCTGATTGGCTGAGCACACGTGTCGGCACAGATGTTTCATTTTAGGTGAATGTGTTTTAGTTTAGGGGCGATGCAGGTTCTGTACTCCTATGTGTATTTATGTTGGTTTTGATTATTACTTACTATTAAAACTTATATTGACACAAAACTATATCATGTCATCATATACTATGTTATGGACCTTATGGTTATAAGGCAACTTTATTTGATGGTAGCCTGTATGTCTGTTTTTGTTACGGAGATATCTATTGACTCCAATAATTCAATGATGCATTTATTCACGCGGAAAAAGCACCAGAACCAAACTGCCGTCCAAAATGCTCCATGTTCTACATTGGAACAGTGTGTGAGAAGTTGCTTCTCAGTCAGTCTAGGTGTTGGGTTTTGAAGTACAGTGGTGCCACGGGTAACGAACGCTTCTACCAACAAAACATTAATGTAAAAAATTTGGACCAAAATTGTGTCCCAGCTAACGCAAAAGTTTCGGGTTACGAATTTTGTAACCCGTAAAACTTCAGGTTATGAATTTCGTAATTCGGGTTACGAATCTCTCCACCTATCGTTTCACTTAATTTTTTCACTTTTTTCACCTAAAATACTGCTTCATTCTGTGTTTCTCATCATGGGACTTAAGAAAAATGGCGTCTCCGTCTTATCCTCCTCCAGTAAGTGTCTTTATAAATCAATAAATGTGCACGTATGAGTGTGTAAGACATACGTTATATGGGAGTTTTCATGGGTCCAGAACGGATTAATTGGTTTTACATGTATTCCTATGGAAAAACTTGCTCCAGCTAATGAATGATTTGCCCAATGAACATGACGCCAGAACGGATTAAATTCGTTAGCCGGTGTATCCATAAGTCCCACATCCTCTGCATATAGCCCCTCCTGGTAGGGCTTTTCCTCTAGCTCCATATTTTCTGCCCTAGTCCATCTATAATTTGTTCCAGTAGTCAACTTCACATCAGGTCGTCCCGTTTCCCAACAACTGACACGGACCTTGTTAACCTGGGCGACATCCAAGCTGGTGTGACTCTAACTGAATCACTATGTCTCATATCCTGAGGTAGACGTGTAATCGTTCATTCATTTTCTACCCCTTAATCCACACTAGGGTCTGGGAGGGTGCTGGAGCCCATCCCAGCTGGTTTAGGGGGAACACCCTGACTGAGTCACCTGTGCATTGCAGGGCTAGGTTACACCCCTATATTTCGACACTACATAGGGAGGGCTGCTGCTGTGAGCCACTATAAGTTTCTGACTAGATTACAGGACTGATACAATGGGTCAGGGTTTCGTACGTGGCAGAGCAGCTCTCTTGCTGCAAACTATTGAAAGTCAGCCCTCAACCCAAGCTTCTGTTGGCTGGCCAGGCGTGACGGGGGGCCCCACCGCACGCCTCCTCTTGAAATACCAAGAGCGAGACCGATAGGCTTGACTCTGGGTGCGGAGCCCGGGCGAGTACCAAGGGCACGGGCTGGAGCCGGACTATCAAGGGCACAGGGGCACTTAAAAAGCTCTGGCCATGGGAGCGAGGTGTCGGAACATAGAGCAGTCCCCGCCGGGCTGACATATCCAGACAGACAACCATTCATACCAATAGACCATTTAGAGTCACCTATTAGCCTAAAACCTTGTGAATGTTTGTGTGTGCACCAAATAAGTAGAATGAAAATGCTTTCAGTGTGTTAAAGCGGCTGAAAGGCAGGAAGACACAAAGAGTCTGTTCTTATGATTATCTTTGACTGAATGTCTTTAAGTTGGGCACAAATGTTTCCTTGGATTTAAGGATGGAGTAGCTTAAATGTGTTGTAACCTCATAAAAGTTTTGATCACAACTGGTGGAAACTCAAAGAACTGCATGAACACATTGAGCTAAAATGACGATGGACACATCTGACTAAACTACCGGTTCGTGTTACCTCGCGTGTGCTCATTTACATTCTCCCAGATTCTTCTTCTGGGAACAAAAGTCGGCGAGTACTGCTGCTCGACAGAGGAACTCATTTCATGTAATCTGTGTCTTCTTGCAGTGGGGCTCATTATATGTTTTGAGAGATCATTTTTAATAAGGCTGATGATTTCAGCGAGAACAGGTAAATTTAAAAAAAGGTCTTCATTAGAAATCCTGGCAGCGGTTCTAAGACGTCCACACATGAAATGGAATATACTCAGAGTTTCAAAGTCACGCACACTCAGTTCTTACGGAAGCGAGAGAAGCAGCTCCCGCCACAGTAAGTCAACGTGTAAATTCTGTCAGTGTATTTTAAATATGCCGCATATCATATATTGCAGAAGGATCTAATTTTCTTCTGGTCTGAGCAGCCCCTGTAACTCATACACTGGGAAGCATTTAGAGGAGGCATCGGTCCAAAGCTCTGCACACACACACGCAGGATTTTCAAGTGTAATATAATAATTTACAATGTGAGGTGACTAACAGGGCACACTGGGAAAAAAACAAAAAAAAACAAAAAAGCGTCTTGTATCATTTAATGTAACACTTATTTCACCCTCTGCACTGACATGCGTTAGCTTAGCGTGACAGCGTCGTTCTGCGCTATCACCATCAACTGTGGTAAATAATTGAGTAAGCTACTTGTCATGCTAGATTTACCGAGCGAGCAGAGCGAGCGCCGGGAGCCTCGGGAACGAACGGAGACCAGATGAATCACTTGCCGAGCCCACGGACAACATGCTCCACGTGTTTGTTCACACCTTGCGCGTGTGGGAGATGCAGCTTAAATGTACATGAATGAAAACAGCTTAAACGGAGGCTTTATGTGAGAATACGGGCGCGTGTTGGCGTGCACCGGTGGACAATACCGCAGAGAATATGTGTGTAGAATATGCTCCAAAGAATCCAACTCACACACTCTTCCTCTTGCAACAAATGCACTAGTTTCTGCAGAATTTCGTCCAGGACCCTGAGGAAGCAGAGAGAAGAGGGAAACATTCATGATCAGGATGGTCTTCATCGCCACCTGTGCTGCTGTTTCGCAGAGCTCTCAGTACCTGCCCTTGATGTTAAAGTTCTTCCCGAGCATCAGGTGTTTGAGGGATGGGTGTCGGGAGAAGGCCGGGATGACGGCCAGCAATTCAGCATCCAAACCTGAACACAACATAACACGCGCATGATGACGTCCGTGTGAAAAGTAATGAAACAGCATGTGAAAATCTAATTTAAGGTGCAAGTTACAGGCCTCGGTTTCGTCGCACGGGAGTAAGGTGGGAATTCGAAGTGCAGTTCCTCGGGCAGACTCCAGATGGGGCCGTTTAGTCATTTAACTGAGTGAACTTTACAAAAATCAACTGCCAAAATAGTCATTTGGGTTATCACTGTCTCAGTGGTTTTTTTGATCTGACACAAAAATGTTGTACAGTCAAGCATCAGACAAGGAAACCTACGTACGACTGCTCATCAGGATAAAATTAAGTAGTTCACAGTCACACTAAGTGTTATATATTAAAGGTTTGGTATTCACACACAAGTTTACAATAATTGTCATCTTTAGTTCACTGCTGGAAACTGATTAAAGGGCATCTGCTTTTGCGAAGGTGTCAGAAAATGCTTAGCTTACAAGTTGAGCAACAAATTAACTTGAAATTGCTGGTGAAATTGATCAAAACAGCAGGTGAATTTTTTTTCCATCCATTAAGTGAGGTGTATGAGGAACACTGCATGCCCCATACATGTGTGTTTGACCGGAAAAAAGAATCAATGAAGGCAGAGGAGATGTCCGAGATGATGGCTGTTCTCGGCGCTCATGCACATCGAAAACAATCCGAACCAATCATTTGAAAGTCTGCAGAAAGAAACAGTCATCGCGGAAAAATGGTTTCATTCTTTATCAAGACAATAAATGCAGTGCAGTCTCGGTGAAGCAGCATCTGTGCTTGATCACCCTCCCTATTCACCTGATCTGGAAGACCTACTGCACTGCTTTGATCAGTGGAAGACCTGGATGCAGCAGTGTGTCGATGCAGAGACTGAAGGAGAAACACTGAAAAATGTTTGTGTTCAATAAAATAGATGCTACGAAGATCCGTCTCCGTCTGACTCCACCAACGAGTCCCAGCACAAGAGTGATTTGTCCAATTATTTCCCATAAAATCTTCATAACGGAGCATAAAAAATTAAAGATGGACCAGATCTCTTATTAAAAGGGTCCAAATAAATCATGCGAGACCATGATGACTCATGACAAAAATGTATTCACTTAGTATTTTCAGAGATTATCTGCAGTATCCTCATGGGAGTCAGGGATTCTTGGAGCCAAATGAACGGTGCCCCAGTGGCTGTGGGTGGTATTACAACTCCAGACGCTTCCAAGCTATTGCACTGGACTGAATATCCTTGTTTTCAGCGGATAATAAAGCGAGACATGCAGACAAGACAATAACTGATGCATGAAGCTGGAAAAAGCCAATATTTAAACAGCATTAAAAAGAATTTTCCTGCACGCTCATGCCAATGAGTTATGTTTTAGTCAAAGTGTTGCTAAGGTTTCTGGCTTTCAGCTTCGGTTCTCGTCTCATGATCTGCTCTGGAACAAAATCTCGCTGCCCACTGAAATTCAGAAATATTCCCAATTAACCCTCCCCCAACTCCCACCCACTTACATTTTCAAAAGCTCAAGGATGAAAGATGCTGGTTACCATGGCAAGATATTTCAGAAATGAAGAAGACTAAAATGCACAAATATATCTCTGATGTAAAAAGCAGAGGAGCGCCTCATATGCACAGAGCTTATTTCTGTGTCAATTGCAGGAAAGTGTGTTACAACCGCAGACTTGTGTAGGAGGATCCTATTGGTGTGATGCTGCCGGTTCCAGTTTTATGACTTATTTCCAGGATTTAAAGGGTGAAAGCGAGGGACGTATCATTTTCTGCGCCTGTGCCACTGGGAAGTGATTAGAAAAATAAATCTTAAAAGCAGTGAGATGGGAGAAATAAATCCAAACATATGGCTTAAACACATCCGGAGAAAGATGGGGAAGGAAACGGGAACTTTTAACCAAAAAGTCATATGCTGATAAAATAGCAATCATTTTATTTTATTTGACAGGCGGCACCTTTTTCTGAGTTTACAAGCCAGTAGGAGACTCGGGTGAAAGATTTTGGAGAAATTCTTCAAGTACACACCAACATCATGGCGACTCTTGTGTTATTTAGTATTCTCGTCAACACAAAAAAAAATCTCTTCATCCAGCTTTAAAGTTCCAACAATATAGAGGGTTTAAACCTTCAGGTACAGGAAGAATTGGAAGTAATCCAGCCACTTGGGGTCAAATCCAGCCACGAGGAATCACAAGCCACTGTAGTTCTAGTGCCTCTCCAAGCCTGGATCAATGGAGATGGTTACTGTAGGTCATAAAAACCAAAACGTGGTCATAATAAACATGCAAATCTTTAAATCCAGTTGGAAGTTAGTGGAAGTCGTGTAGGTCTTTTCAGAGAGGAAGACATGACCTGAAATGTTCATGATTTTCATATCAGTTACCTCTGATTTTTTTCTGAAAGGGTAATTTTGAGTCCAGAGTGACAGTTACAGAAACCAGACGGCTGTGAGATGCGGCCAATAGGGGGGCGGGGGGGGGTATGAAGAAGCTGGAGGATTTCCATAACTGCTTTCAGCTGATTCTATGTCATGAGTGCCATGCTTGAATCTTTGTCGTGCATGCAGTCTACGGTTTTTGACACCTGTGTTGCTACGCCGCCTGAAATAGTTCAGACCAGCATCAAGACGCCCTCCAGGTGAGATGACTCGCAAAATTCTGCTCTCATCCCTGCCCCCAAGTGGCTGCAACGTTGAAAGAAGGCCTGACCTGATTATTTGTCCTTCAGGTCTTTGCTGCAGTGACAGGGACTGGGCTTGGGCTGCCTCCGTTTGTGACGCCATTTACGCCGGTGAAGACGGCAGATTGGGAGATTTTCAAACTCAGTCCAGGCAGGGAAAGCCCACAAGTAGCAAATGCTCAAACTTTTTATGACACACTCACCCATTTAAATGCAGACAACTGGTATTAAACACCTGATTGGCGTAAACGTAGAATAAACAGTGTAAACGAACAATCAAACATGCAGGCCCTGGTGCAGATACGTGCAGGCGTCGCTCACCGTTATCAGAGATGTCCAACGTTCCCACACACGAGACCCGAGGAAACAGCTCCTGAATCACTCCGGCTCCCGCTGACCTCAACTGTGACAGGGAGACAGAAGAGCAGTGCATGATGGGAAGAGCCACGAGCGCCAATCTACGAGACGAGGGGCTCTACCGACTGAAGCGCTGAGTGACAGAGCGTACCTCACAGCTGCTGATGTCCAGGTGTAAGTCACTGATATGGGGGTTATTGGACAGACCCAGGAACAAAGCCCTGGAGGCAGAAGCAGAAAAAAGAGAAGAGAGATGAACGGAGGAGCAGAGAAGGCCGGAAGACAGACAGACGTCCACAGCACATCAGTCACGGCTAAAGCAAAGACATCACTGGACATTCTTTAATGCGCTTTGACCTTAATTTATTTAAACTACCGTCTGGAGGTTTAGAGAAATAGCTACGGCACTGATCAAGAGTTCAGGCACATCTTCCTTTCCATGTTTTTACTTCTTTTTTTTTTTTCCCATCATTTTCAACATTTTCCTGAAGACATCCAAACTGTGAACACGTGTGGAATTATGACTCTCCAAGCTGACTCAGGGCAAAGTTTGGGTACAAGGCTGACACATACAGACAGAACCATTCACACTCACATTCATACCTATGGACAATTCACCGAACCCCGTCAGCCGGCGTTGGCACCGAACCCGGGACCTTCTCCCTGTGAGGCACGAGTGCTAGCCACGTGGCAGCGTTCATGAAGATTTGCGACGAGGCGTGGCATGATGACAAATCATGAAATTCCATTTTTTTCATTACCGTTTGTAGACCTCACATACCCCAAAAAAACAAAAAGGCCATTCCTAACGGTTAGCGACAGCGTGACGTCAGTCAAAACATGTCATGCCTGTGTTAATCGGACCATGTGCTCACAAGTGTCTGCAGTCGTGTTTAGGTACAAACGCATGTTCCACGAACTAAAACCCATTCTTTAGAACATGTAGCTCTGTTCAAGGCGTGTGGTTTTTTCTTCCATCGACTGGACTGGAAATTTGGTTGAAAACGTTTCGCCACCCATCCGGG
>JAQQAE010022837.1:0-10172 GCA_029823295.1 Pseudamia nigra
CCCCCCCCCCCCGACCCCCCGCGTGCAGACCTTCACGGGAGTAGTATGGCAGGTTGTCGTAGGGTATCTCCATGCCGTTGACCCTCACAGCCACAGCGGACTCGGTTGGGTACAGGTCCACGTCACTAATGAAGACACACAAACCTTTATTTTAGTCTTGACAGCTCACAGATGAAAATACGCTTGACTTGGGTTTTCATCAACACTCACATGTTGGCCATCTTGATATTGATTTGGGGTCGGCCGTTTTCACCCTTCTTCTGCAAAATGATGAACTTCAGCTCGCTGGTACAATCCTGGGCCACGTCCTGGTAGCACTGGATAGGCTCGAAGTCCCGGAGAGTCCCCTTGTTGAATGTGTACAGTTCCTTGCTGCGGCGGTCATATTTACATTGAGCTGAATCCGAAAAGACAGATTTATTTCTTTAGGACATTTTTAAGTATCAGATGCTTACACTTACTATCTTTCTAACCTTTCTGAGATCATTTTAACCCACTTTAAGACAGTCCATCTATAATATCGACATCTCTGACTGTAAACGAGTCAACGTGGGACATTTTTATGCACTTTTTAAATGGAGGCGGTAACACGTGGATTACCTGCTCCGGCCTTGGAGAACAGGTAGCTGACTTGGTCGTTGAAGTTGTTGATGGGGCTCAGGTCTTTGAGTTTGTCAAAAGGCAGGGGGACGGGAAGCTGCACAGTCCTCTTATAGAAGGTACGCTGGAGACACAACGAAGCACAATGCGACATGAGTGTGACTTTATATGAGAGATGGATGATCTGACAAAAGTGTTCAAATTACAATTCAGTCAATGCCAAAACATTGTTTTATTCAAGTTAAAGCTTTGTGGTTTTGTTGTTTGCAAAAAACCACAAACAATACAGATGCAAAAAGACACTGATAAGCCACAAAACAGTTCTTATCATTATAAAAAGAAGAGTTCTCGATCATTCTTAAATTATATATCATAATAACAATAATCCATGGACAGACAGCTCTAGGATAGAATGAGTTTTTGTTACCTTGGCTTTCAGCATCACTTCAATGGTCTTGTTGGATTTTGCCACCAGTGTGACGAGGAACTGCTTCACGTTGGTTTCGTTCTTTGCTTGAGCCGCTCCAGGAAGCTGCTCATACACACTGTGAAGACAATGAGACACGTTACAAAACCTGTATTGTCTGGAAGGCAACTAAGATAAGTAAACTGTGCCAAGTGAAGTACCTCTGTGCGCTGCGAATCACGGAACGAGGAAGTTTATTCCACTGCAGTTTGATACGAGCTGCAGGGTTCTGACCGACGGTGCCCATCTCAGCTACGATTGTGGAGTTGTACTCTTTGCATTTTTCTCCCCACCTGAATTTGGTCTATTGAGATGTAGAAGAACAAATAACAAAGCATCTTCTTAGAACAGGGCACCTACAGGTCCTTAAGGGTCCCACATTTTAAAGCTTACATTTATATCTGTACCACATCTATGTGTCTGTTCATGACTATGTTTGATTAATGTTCAGACTAATTCTACTCAGTCATGGGGCAGAAATTATGCATTTTACCTGACTTTAAATTTTGATGTGACAAGTTGCACAAATTCAAAGGACTTGTTGTTCTTGTGTGGATTTCTCAGAAGTGGCTGAACTGAACAAGTTCCTATTTTTTGCAGTGTTTATTTTACACCACGGTCCTTACATGAACCCAATAAAGACACATTTTCACAGTATGGGACCTTTAAAGAACACACTGAAAGTTAAGGTACGCCCTTGGGGCTGAATGTACATGTGGTGGTTTCTTACAGCGAGTTTATGGGGGCTGGGCAGAACGTCAGCACGGAGTTTCCAGTTGTTCTGCTCTGCCAGGGCCGCCATAACCATGTGGAATTTGGGTTTGACAGTAGGGGCGGGTTTGGTCAGGTAGAAGGTGAACTGGTAACCCTGCATCTGCTTGTCAGCTCTGTAAGCTCGGAGGAGGACGGCCATAGCAGGCAAGCTAAGGGGCTCCTGTGGGAACATACAGGTTATTTATGATTTGAACACAGCAAGAGATCCATCCGTTAAATGGAGGCTTTGGGAAGAGTTTCACCTTTTCTCTGGAGCTGCTGGATGACAAACTGCCACTTACAAAGGATGATGCAGAGCCAGGACGAGATTTCTACAAAAATATTATATGAGATGGGAAATTAAAGTTAAAATGTCCAAACTGCAAAATATTTTCTCTGTTTTAAGAAATGGTTCTCTACTAACGCTGGTCTTAATGTATTACATATGATGCTCTAACATATCGAGACATGCTAACATTTTTCCAAACCAAAAAACCCAAGTTTGAGTTCAGTACCTTTGACCTTTGAGAGCTGGAGGAGGAGGAGGAACTAGAGCTGGAGCTGAAAACAGACATCAGGCTTGAAGCAGAACTTGCACTGGAAGACTTGTATGTGGAACGGGAGGAGCTGCTTCTGCTGCTGCTTCTGCTCTTGCTTCTTCTGCTGCTTCTGCTCTTGCTTCTGCTGCTGCTTCTGCTCTTGCTTCTGCTGCTGCTGCTTCTGCTCTTGCTTCTGCTGTTTCTCCTGCTGTGGCTTCTGCTGCTCCGACTGCTGCTTCGACTGCTGCTCCGACTGCTGCTCCGACTGCTGCTGCTGCCTTTGATGCTGCTCCTGCTTCTGCTGCTGCTACTGACGCTGCTGCTTCTGCTTCTGCTTCTGCTGTTCTTTCTTCTCCTCCTGCTTCTTCTGCTGCTGCTGCTGCTACGGCTGCTGCTTTTGACCTTGCTGCTTCTGCTGCTGCTGCTTTGGCTTCGGTGTTTTTTCAGCCCAAAGGCTTCAATAACTGCATCGATGGCCACGCTTGCAGGATGATTTTCTTCAGAGGAACTGGAAGAGGAACTGGAAGAGGAACTGGAAGAGTTAGAGTGTACTGTATGACCAGGAGCCAGGATTTCCCTGAGTTTAGACAAAATGGGTCTTCCTTGAGCAATTTCTTCAAAACAGTCGTCAATCTTTTTAATCATCTTGTTTGCAGCCTTCTCTCCAACTTGAACCTCCATCTCAAGCTTTTCAATGGCATCCTCTTGAACTGAAAGTATTATAAAACAATAGCATTAATATTTAATATATAATGTATATATGTCTGCAAACCGCAATATGACGGTGTTTCAGTTCTTACTTGGTTCCAGAGAAATGATGAAAGAGTGCTTTCCAGCCAGTTTGTGTAGGATGCTGTATCTTGTGAAAGAGGTGCTGTTAGAGGCGATCTTCAAACAGACCCGTTGTCCGTAGGCCTTCTGACAAAGCACCTTCTTGGCTGCTTTTTGCTTGTAGCTGGACCTGATCTGTTCTTGGGACTCGCTCTCCTGGGACTCCTGCGACTGTTGGGAGAAACCAAAGACTGTTTAACTGTGTTTTTCCTGTAGTTGCTGTTGTGCACCTCTTTTACAACATGTTTAAAACTCACCAAGCTAGCAGCAGATGGAATTCTCTCAGAGGAAGACAGCTGCTCAACTGGGATGTTTCTGTCAATGTTTGATGCAATGGCACGAGTTTCAACACTGTTAATAAAAAGGACACAGCTATGTCAGAAATAGCAGGGTGTCGGCATGCGTCAGGCGCTTACTGACTGAATCTGCAGTTCACATATCTACAAGATACACAATGATTCAGTGTAAAGGCAGGTTATTATCAGTTCAGTTAATCCATGATCCCTCCATTTTATATTGCAATTGAATCTAGATGAGGATCATGATATGTATAAAAATGAACACTCAGTTAATTTTGCTGGTTTTGATTTGATGTTGTGAAAGATGAACCAAAAAATTATATAGATGTGTAAAGATATAATATAGAAAATCAACATGAATGAAAAAAAATTGTTAAAATTATCAAGAGAATGAAGAAAAAAACAACCATGCTAATATAGTAACAAAGCATGAAATGAAAGGAGACAAATCTATATTTTGAGGAACTAAGATATTCCCTTCAATTGGAAGCATATTGTGAGCATCAGGTTTTCATGTCTTTTTCCAATTCACAGCAGGTCTGGGGCTCTGAAAATAATGCTAAACTATCAAATCAGACACTTGTCATGTAACCCAGCCTAAAACAAGCCAGTTGTATTTTTGTGTTTTTGTGCTGTCACAGTCAGCCCTCCAGGGCCACTAGAACCATCAAAACCACCAATCTGTATACAACGTGGTATCCAGAGCACCGACAGTAAAGTCACAGAAAAGCGGTGGGTTTTGCATTTAAACTAACAGACACTGGAACAACGTGTTCCAAAGAGGCTGAACCTGTGGAATTTACACATATGGTACAGTGAACGATCTGTGCAGGATTTGAAGCTGAAACTGAAAATACATTGTCTGGTGCTTGACTTCTTGTTAAAATGGGTACAATATGTCCTCCTTCACTTTGTAAACATGAATTCATTTTAAAACTTTGTAAGGATCTGTGACAACCTGCATAGACAATCTGTAAAGTAACATCTGAAGTGAAGATTCATATTTTGTGAGGGTACCCTTTAAGATTTGCAGGTTCATACTCACTCCAAAGCAACAATTTCCTTAGGTGTGGAAACTGGCAGAGCCTCGAGCTTAAAGTTGCCATCACTGATGTCAAGAGTAGCACGGACGCGAGCAGGCACGATGGACTTGAACGTGGTGTTTGACACCATAGCAGCCTGAAGAACAGCAGTGTTCACTCCCATCACAGCCACTGTGTTCAGAGCAATGCTGCAAAAAGATAAAGACACAGGGATTTAGTTTGGAAAATACATTTTGCAAAAGTTTTGTACTGTAAGCAGCTACACTTACCTCGGTCTGACTTCAGTCTCAAGCTGCATTCTCCTCTTCAGTAGAGTTGTAATAGATTGATCCTGTTCTTGCTGCTGTGCTGTTGTGGTCAGGTTCACTGTCAAGACAGAAACAATACCGGAAATTCATTCCACATTCCGACTTAACTCAATTTACAGAGTACATTATACTTCATGATCCAAAATCATCATCACTGATCATTTTGGTCACATTTTTGGTTCATAATCATATGGATGCTTTGGTCAGTTTTTTTTATTACTTTGATCATTTTGTTTGTTATAGGTTGAAATAACTTTCATGTTTATTCTTATATATCTCAGCACCATTTACATTTAAATAACAAAACCATAAAAATATTATGTTACCGTATGTGCATTTTTTGAGTTTGGGTCCAAATAAGATGGTATATTTTATTTTTGATTCTTGAACCAAAAAGTTTGAGAAACACTACATTTACATTTTCTCACTTGTAAAGGCATGTAATGAGTTCATTGGGAAAAGGTGATTTTTAACATACCCTGAACATGTGCAGAAGCCACAGCAGTAGTGTACAGACTGAACTCCACGGGCAAACCCACAGCCGAGGGGATGATACGCTTAAACTCAGCAGCGAGCATAGACTTGGTGAAGGAACGGTCAACAGACCACAAACCAGAGCGCAGAATGTCGGCCAAACTCTGTTTGTACTGCACAGCACTATCCTTAGCGAGCTGCAGAAAAGGGAGATAGCCAAACTATTATGTCTACCAAAACTATTAAAAGCAATGTATCATAAATCAACAGTCTAAATGTTGAAAGATTCTCATTAGAGCTGTACCATGTATGCATCTCTGACCATGGTTGAGTCAATGTTGGCAAAGGCAATCTCTTGTCCAAAGAGCTTGGCGTAGACAGAGGCCAATGGCTTGCTGTTAGGCAGAGTCTTCAAATCAGAGAGCTGTAGAAAAACAAACCACACAAGGATTTGTCATCTAATACATATGTAGAATATTTTAAATGTCTGTCTGTCTTCAAAGAAAATGTTTTATTTCTTACAGACTGAAGAACGCGCTGCATCTTCTGCACTCTGTCCATGTTGTTGGTAATTTCTTGGTCTTTCAGTAAAGCCTCCCGTAATCCTTCAGTTCTGACTCCAACCTAAGATTAGTCAATCAGTCGATGTTAGATGAATAACATTTGAAGTAGGATGTAAGCATGTCGTAGGTTAGGTGTTCCCTCCATTGTACCTCCAGAACGTCAGCAGCACTTCCGTACATGTAGCCTCTGCTCTTAGCCACGACAGCTGTGGGGAAAATGCTTGCAGCATCGTTGATGTAGAAAATACTGGCATCAGCACCGAGCTTCATGGATTCTGCCGAGAGGTTTAATGAGCTGCACTTAGGAGATGTTTGAACAGATGTTTCAGCACAAATCAAACTGGATGTTGCATATGTCTTTACCACTGTAGATGTCCATGTGGATGGCTCTGCTGAACTTAAAGTCCAGTTTTTCCCATTTTCGGCTTAAACGTAGGTTTCGTCTTTGGCCTAAGAGTTTCAGAGCGACTTTAGAAGCAGAGGCACTGTAATGAAAGCAGGAAGAAGCTGAGTGGATACACCAGTACCCCTTTACAACAACAGCCTCTTATGCAGGATTTTTAAACAGTTAGTAATTAAGTTACAAAGGGATAATGACACCCAACTTTATGATTGTGTGCATAAAATTTGGCATCAGCTGAAGCATGCGCAGACCAGTTAAAGTATGCTAAACAAGCACCATGATGTGAGATGTGAATCAGTCAGACGTAGAGGTGGTGTGTGGGTTTGCAGGAGGCTCTTACACTGAGGCATGAACAGGAGCGGCGCTCTTGGCCATGGATTTCATGTAAGAGAAAGTGAAGCTTTCCACCTGCAGGTTGTTCTCTGTCTTCATACTGTGGACGAGTGTCACCATCAAAGACAGCGAAGGCTTGGCTTCAAACAGCATGATGCATGACAGGATACGAAGCTCTGGGCCAAGAGTCTTGTCCAAGTAGATGGGAAGAAGCAATTCCTGGACCTGGTTTTATGAGAAGAGACACTTTGTCACCTCAGGGCATTCTCAACGTTAGTAATAACCAGAAATACTTCATGGCATCAATCGCTCACCATTTTGGGTTCCTTCTTTGCGAAGTTCTTCAGGGCCATGATGGCTTCAGCATGGACTCTCAGCTGCTCAGGTGTTTCTGGGTTGCCATGATGAGGCAGGCGCTTTGTGATTGGCTTCAGGGCGGCGTGGCGGCCAATATTACCCAGTACTTTCAGTAGTAGGATGATTTCCTCGGTCTCGTCCTTATTAACAGCTGTGTTCATGAGCTGCCGGATGGGCTGGACAGAAAAAGAAGTGTAAGGTCACGCTTTGTCACTGAGAAATGAACAGACATCTGGACTTGAACTTACCTCTACGTATTTGTGATAGCACGCAGACTCCTCACCACAGTGTTTTGAAATCATGCTACCGTAGCCTAGGAAGGCGATCTCACGCAGAACTGGGTTCTCTTGTGTCAAAGGCCGCTCAAAAGTCATTTGCTAGAGGAGGGCGGCAAAACTGAGAATGAGCTGTTGGTACAGAGCTAGGTGGCTAAAAATGATAATGATAGATTTAAAATTGGCGTTTTATTCAAGTTTAAAGGCTGAGGTTTGGGTCGAAGTTAAAGATAAAGAAAGTTATTTGTGGTTATTTATGACAGATTAAAAAATGCACCAAGGAAAAATCAGACATAAAAGAGCATAAAAGACACGAAAGACAGAGAAGGATGTAGAAAGATGTACACAGTGTAAAAGGAAATGCTGACAAATACATAAAGGCAGAAACATGACAGATGCAAAAAGATGAAAAAAGACAATCTAAAACACAATGTTGGTCTGAACGAAAAGACAACATCAAATATAATGAAAGAAGAAAAAATGACATGAAAGATGTAAAAATGATGATGCGATTTTGTGACTTATTGAATTTTGTTCATGTGATTTTACATAGGAAATAAAGAAACAAACATTTCAGCTTCTCCGCAATGAAATGTCAAGTGTTGTCACCACCCTTTGTTTTGATCTGTTTGGATCAGAAAAAATGAGACGTAGCTGACTTCAGCCACGCTTCAATCAGTTGCACATGTCCAATGGTTCTTACTGTTTGAGGTGATTTTTACCACATGAATGGATGTCACACTAAATATTTACCTTTTGAAGCCACTTACTGGTACTTCAGATTTTTGTGTTTACATTGTGCACATTTTCTGTATTTTATTTGCAATCCTACAAAAACCACAAACTAAAGGAGGATATTTGCAAGTACTGTTCCCATAGCAATTTCAGCGTTCTGTTCATTTTTGTGCATGTGTAGGGTCATTGTAAATGAAGACAAGACAACAATCCCAAGGTGACCTAAGACTTCTGCACAATACTGTATGTGAGAATCATGACAGTGTTTTTTTGAACTTACCGCCAGCAGCTGAACAGCCTGGTTGTCGGCATTCACTGTGTGAACAGATGCAGCCAGCAGCTGGATCGCCTCAGCAATGTTTTCTCTGTTGTTACGACGCAGGTATTTCTCATCGATGAATTTCAGAGACGCAGAGGTACCGATGGCAGGGATGACATCCAACAGCAGCCGTCTGGAAAATGAATGAGGATTTACCAGTCGCTGCCAAAATTTTCATCTTTTTTCATTTAACTAGAACAGATTTAACCAAATCAGTGCTCAATAGTTCACTTCACTGTTTTGATAAAATACCAAAGCTGCACAGTTTGTGATTCAAATGATGAAAGTTTATAACAGTCACTGGGTCAAATTTGCCTCTGTTGCAATGCATTGATTTTTCTACTGTGCAAATGATTGTGGGTTTGCATGTAAAAAAAAAAGCATATGGCGCTTTATTTTCATTTGCATTTCATTGAAAACAGTATGAACTCAACGTATTTCATGTTTTGGGTCTTTAGCACATTCCAAAAAGGATTAGCCAGGAGCAATTTTAGGCTGAAAATTAGTTATAATCATTCAAAAACAACATGATTTGAAACAGCTGAAAAACAATTTGGCCCAAAAGGAGCCTTGAAAAAGAGATTTAGTTGTTTGGAAGCAAAAATAGACAGACAATCACTAGTTTTTCATTAAATGTATGAGAAACGTATTAATTTGTTTAAAAAAGGACAAAGTTATTTGTACATTCACATATTTCACGATGGGGCAGCATGGACTTAAGGGAAATGGATGCATCACGGCGCATAATGCTCAGAGTCGCATCTCTAGAGCTGGACATGATCCATTTCCTTTCAATTCAATTTTCAGTTCAGTTGTATTTGTATAGTGCCAATCATAATCTCAGCTTATCTAGGCACGTCACAATTCAGTGCCAGAACCTTAAGAATTTCTTCATTCAGCTTCAGTTCCTTCCAGGTCATCGATCACTGACACACCTGGAGAGACTCGGGATCACTGTGGCATCATACTGTCCACAACGAACTACAAGTCAAAGTCTGTTTTAATGACAAGTAGAAAATGTAAAGTAGCTACAGTTCTTACATCTACTTCATCTGTAAAAAAAATGGGATTGGATATAAAAACCAAAACAGAGCTGATGATTAAACAAACTCTTTTTATTCTCTTTGTATAGAGAATTACTCAGGTGCAGGAACGGGCGACATTGTAGTGGACTGTGGACTGTGCCTGGGTCCATTTGACCTGAGTGGCTGTTATAGGCTTATAGAGAACCCTGACAGTTCTGTTTCATGCAGACACAGCTGTAGTTACCTGGAAGCAGGATTTTGCCAGTATTGCTGTGAGAGTTTGTCCAGTTCATCGTAGCCGGCTTCACGAAGCAGCTGAATCAGGTACAGAAACTTGACGGGTGTGTCCTGATAAATCTCATTCACATAGGACTGAGTCAGCTCCCTCAGGATCTCTTCAATCTGGAAATATCAAAATAATACCTGAATACCCTCACAAATATCAAACAACCCTGCTTCACATCAATTTCAGCTCGAGATGCAAAGGAGAAACGTGTACTCTGCTTGGGACTAAACTTGAAAATGAATGATAAATTGGCATAAAATTACTTTTTTACCAGTGCATTTTTATGTCATTCATGCTGTAAACAATAATGAGCTGTAAATGTAGGAATATGGATTGTGTAGTTCATTTTGATTCATGTTGGTTGTCACACTGAATCAAAACAAACCAAGTAAGCACTAAATATACAAAATGAATAAATGAGCAAGTGAACAAAAAATTACACAGCTAAACAAAAAGGGGACAAGCCAGTGAGATGAACAAAATAATTTGTAAAAAATCAATAAAATTAGCAAAAATTGACCAAAAAAAATGTAGAAAATGAACAAGAAATAAACAAAATAATC
>JAQQAE010022839.1:0-10171 GCA_029823295.1 Pseudamia nigra
CCAGGTACAATTACAAACGTGTATATGTGTGTATTTCGGGGCGCCGCGGGCTGATTTGTCCCCCTTTTTTGTCCAAAGTTTTTTTTTTTGTTGACTTTTTTAAAAACTTTTTTTTATATGCTGGAGAGGAAACACAACAGAGCCACGAGAGAAACAGGCCACGGTAAAACTGGTTATTTCCACGATAACGAAGAGAAAGCAACATCATATCCACGGGGAGATTCGGACACGGCGGTGAAACGCGCCCCCCCCCTCGGTTGTTGGCGTCCGTCGTCCTCCGTGCGCGACGGCGACTCGTCCGTCCGGTCGCCGCTCCTGCGTTTCCTCTGTGCTCTTCAGGGAGTCGGTCAGTGTCCAACTAAACGTTGATTCTTCGAAGCCTCGCCACCAATAGTCCCTTGACATTAATCTCTTTTCGGTGCCTCTTCACACACACATACAGACATCGAGGATCAGCTCCCGCCCACCACGACTCAATATTTCAAAATGGCAATAACTGAAGGTGCAAAGATTGGTCACACTAAATCCCAACTCCCGCTCTCGTACGTATATATATATTTGTTTGTTTGTTTTTCAGGAGCATGCTTTCAGTTTATCTTCTCACTACAGTCACTAAAACTGTGCAGGCCAATGGCTTGGTCAGACCAGGTTTCATTATGTTTGTGTACGAGTGCTCACACTGCTTTTGCGGCGCGCGTGTGTGTGTGTGTGTGTGTGTGTGTGTGCTGTCTGTCTTGCAGCATCGAGGGGCTGTGGAATATCAGTGGAGGTCGTCGGGGTTGTGTTTGCGTCCCGGCCACCGTGCTGAGGAGTGGAACCGGGAGAGAGGAGGAGGTCACGTCGATGGCATCTGAGGGCTGGCTGGCTGGCGACGGCGGACTGCATCTGCACCATAAGTGACAAAGTGCCTTTGTGTGTCGCGGTCACTGGCGGTGGCTCCTATGGGGTGGCCACCCAGAGTAACAGTCTGGTTTGGTGTGTGTGGGATCGTGTGCATGCTGGAGATTATGTATGCACCGGGGTTTTCGTGTGTGTGTGTGCCAGAGAGATCGAGTGTGTACCACAGAGTTTGTGTTTCAAACTTCAAACGACTGTACAAATGTGCTGAAGCGGACCTGGGCTGAGCGTGAACCCACGAGACCCTCTGAAAAGAGCTGAAACAACACCGCGAGGCGCGCTTGACTCGTCGTGTCTTCGACTTTTGAGGCTTCCTTTGAGTCGACAAATCAAGGGCACTTTGTGAATATGTGAGACCATATTCAGGCGTGTTTGTGCCCAGGTCTGGTGAAGATTAGTGCCAGTGGAACTGTTTCAACACATACATCAACGTTCTTTGGCCTCGTCCTCCTTTCCTTGACTTTTTCCGCCTTGTCATCCTCCTTGGCTTATGATCCTTCGCTTTTCGGCCCCTCCGGGCTGCGGCTCTTTTCTCCTTGCTGCTCCGCCCCTCCGTCCTCGCGGGCCGATTGATTGAAAGAGGAGCAGTGGGACGGGGCGGGGCTGGCCTCGGCCGAGCCTCCGGGCTCTGCGGCTCCAGGCGTGGCCGTCTGCATGATCTTCTGGCGGACTTCGCGGATCTTCAGCTGGAGGCAGACCTTGGTGGGGAAGGTGTCGGAGTAACGCGCCTGGAAGGCGGCGGTGGCCTGAGCTGCAGAGGGCGGAGGGAAGGGAAACACAGGACGGAGGAGACGTTGTGAATGAACGACACTCTGCAACCTTTGCTAATGACATTGAAGACGGTGCCGAGGCCCAGAAGGCTTTGAGCTGCATGCTAATGTCAGCCGGCGCAGGGATTGAGTGCATTTGTTCCAGAAACCTTTCATATCTGTGTGCATCATTCATCTGCTGTGACTTCATCACGTTTATTTATCTTTATGCGTCCTATTTTTAAAATCTTTAGTAAATTCACATGAGCACTATGGGCCGTCAGCAGAGCAGCACGTTTCATATGAACACGGGCCGTTTCACTTGATTTTCTAGGCTGTGGGTTCATTCGGTGCACTATTTTGCTCAAATTAATTCATTTTTGACCATTTTTATCATTTATTCGAAGATTTAGTCCATATTTGGTTAATTGTTATACATTAACTTGATTATTTTGTTAATTTTTGTGTTTCTTTTTCTTCATTTTTTGATCATTTTTCGTTCATTTTCCAAATTCGTCTGTGCATTATTAATCTAGTGCATTATTTTTGCTCAGATGAATTCATTTTTGACCATTTTTATCATTCACTGAAAGATTTAGTTCATATTTTGTTGATTTTAATACATTTACGTGATTATTTTGTTCATTTTTGTGTTTCTTTTTCTTCATTTTTTTGGTCATTTTTCATTCAACGTTGCTCATTTTTCAAATCGATCTATGTCTTATTAATATAGGACTCTACATTATTTTACTCAGATTAATTCATTTTTGACCATTTTTACCATTCATTGGAAGATTTAGTTCATATTTTGTTGATTTTTATAAATTTTCTTGGCCATTGTTAATTGTTAATTTTTGTGTTTCTTTTTCTTGATTTTTTTGATCAATTTTTGTTCAACCTTGTTCATTTTCCAAATTAGTCTGTACATTATTAGTCTAATGCAATATTTTGTTCAACTTCACTCATTTTTATCATTTATTGGAAGATTTATTGCATATTTTGTTAATTTTTATACATTTACTTGATTACTTTGTTAATTTTTGTGTTTCTTTTTCTTCATTTTTTGGTCATTTTTCATTCAACTTTGTTGATTTTCCAAATTAGTCTGTGCATTATTAATCTAGTGCATTATTTTGCTTCAGATTAATTCATTTTTGACCATTGTTATCATTTATTGGAAGATTTAGGTCATATTTGGTTACTTTTTGTTCATTTACTTGATTATTTTGTTAATTTTTGTGTTTCTTTTTCATGATTTTATTGGTCATTTTTCATTCAACGTTGTTAATTTTTAAAATTAGTCTGTGCATTATTAATCTAGTGCATTATTTTGCTAAACTGCACTCATTTTTATCATTTATTGGAAGATTTGGTTCATATTTTGTAAATTTTTTAGAAATTTTCTTGATTATTTTGTCATTTTTTTTGTCATTTTTCGTTCAACTTTGTTCATTTTCCAAATCAGTCTGTGCATTATTAATCTAGTGCATTATTTTGCTCAACTTTACTCATTTTTATCATTTATTTGTTCATATTTTGTTAATTTTTTATTCATTTTATTGATTATTTTGTTCTTATTTTTGTCATTTTTTTCATTATGAGGACTTTTCTGTTCAAGTGTAAGTTTTGGGTCATTTTTGTTCATCACCAGGTTTTTTATGTTCACTCTTGTTCATTTTTAGGATTAGTTTGGTAACTTTTGCTCATTTTGCAGATTATTTTGACCATTTTTGTACATTTTCTGAATTATGTTGTTAAATTTTGTCAACTTGTATTCATTTTCAGGATGTCTTTGTTTGATCTTATTGAGTTTCTTGTTATTTCTTTATTCATTTTTACATCTGTTTGTCTTTTTTTGGTCAGAAGAGCAGCACAATATGGACATTTTGATTCAACATTGGTAATATCTGTTCATTCTGTGAATTATTTTCATTTTTTTTGTAAACTTGTGTTCACGTTGTGCAATTTATTTTTCATTTTTGGTTATTTTTCAACTTTTTTTGGTCTTCAATTTGTTCTTTTTCATGAATTTTTGGAATATTTAGCTTATGTGTTGTTTAATTCATTCAGTCATTCATTTCCTTGATCATTTTGTTCATTTAGGTTTTATATATGGATTATTTTGGGTTTTTTTTTTTTATTATTTTATGGCATATTCTGTTAATATTTTTAATTAATTTAAGTTTTATTGTTTTTTTGTTATTATCTTAGTACCCTTTAAATTTTAGAACACATGTGAGGCTCATACACAGTAAATCTGAGATATTACAGCAGGGAACATGGATCTCACCTGACGGAAAGAAGCCGTGTTCATGAAAGAGCTGCATGACCAGAGCCCGGCGCTGGTCCAGGGTCCGACGCAGAGACGAGTAGGGCACCCGGTCCAGGTCGCCCAGGAGGTCCTCTCCTTCGGCGCCTGCGCACATGAGGAGGAACGCCGTGTCACTGTCTGTACGTGGTGTGAAGACGTAGCTGTGGCTGGTGTTGGAACGCCGCAGAACGCCGGCCATACCTGGTCTGTCGAAGGTGAAGATGTCTCCCTCGCACTTGGCGGCGCTCTTCGGCGTGTTCGGCTCCGAGCTGCAGCTCGACAGACGGCGGGTCTTCCTCCTCGGCGAGCTGGGGTCTTCTGCCGTCAGCTCAAGCTCTGGCGGTGGAAAAAAAACAGATGACGGTGGGAAATGAGTAGAGTAAAGAAGGCAAACTGGAAGAATAATGACATTGATGTTGACAGTTTTATGAGGTACATTTTGCTTGGCTATGATTCTCCTTCTTCTGGCTGTTCCCTTTAGGGGTCGTCACAGTAAATCATCTGCTTCCGTCAAGTGGATTCGAAGATTTGCATGTTTGCTTTGGCCAAGGTTTCATGACAGATGCTCGTCCTGACAGAACCTGTTCCATTCATCCTGGCTTGGAATCAGTGGCAATGGAAGCCAAAAGCAATTTAGATTTCTGTATTACTTCCACGTGATCCACCGCACAGGGGTTCTAGGGCTGCTGTGCATGCCCCCCCCCCAGCCCCCCACCTCCCCACTTGTCCGATGGTTGCTCAGACCATGTGCTGCAGGTAACGTCACCGATTGTAAAACGTATTTTTAGAGCTTTTTGATTATTTAAAACATCTCAAACCTCCATTTTATAACAAATGATCATATAAAGAGTCATTTCCGACGTTTTTGCAGCTGTAGGGGTCCTGTCAGCGGTTTCACAGATACCTCTCTAATCACCGAACACATTTACATGCACACTAAAAATCCGACCATTGTCCGATATCTGGAGTCATCAGATTATTCAAGTGATCGTGTAAACAGTATAACGTGACATACTTCATCAGATGACAGCAAATATGTAATTATGAGAAATCAGATTAACACAGATTTCTCCCCAATACTCTGTCTTTGTGCATGAATATTTGTTCATCTGAGTTACTTCGTTTTTTTACATCTGCGCGTGTGTGGCCAGTGGCCAAGCGGTGGAATTACAACTTAAAGCTACTTCCGCATTGGCCTCACTGAACAACCCTGGTCGTTGCCCCGTGACGTAAACTCATCAGATCTGATTATCACAACTATCCAATTACTCCCAGTTCTCAGACTTTTATTGTCATGTAAACAGGCTCAGTGTGGAGTGCAGTACCGCGATTGGCCACTGGGGGAATCAGCTTAAAATTATAGCAGTGACCTAGTTCCAGTTCGTATGACACTTCCATGCTTGTGACCCCTCGGGGCTGGACTTTTGCTCAACAATGATCGATTAGTTTAAAATTTAACGGTCATAATCAAGATGATATTGTCAGTTCACTGGTTGTTATGGGATACTGTATGAGCTCTAACAATGACACACTCTAAATCAGGGGTTTTCAACCGATTTGGCTCCAGGGACCACCATTCGGACTGAGAAGCAACCTGGGACCACTGCTGTTCAGTATGAGGGCCGCTGCTGAGAATAGTTTTTTTGTCTTGTGGGTGTGGTGAGTTGCACAGAATCTGTCTGTTCTTGGCAGTATAGTGGTGGATAGGGACTGTCTCATATCATTCTCTGGCTCCAGTCTTGCCCTGTACTTATTCTTAAGGTACACCACAGTGGAAAACCCAGAGATAAGTAGTCGCAAAAGGTACTTTGCTTTGACGACCTTTGACTGAAATCTGAGCTACTACCAATCGTCCTCATGGGACGATTTCTGAGATAAATCCAAGAACGGTCGATAACACGGAATTGCTGGTGGCTCTCCAAGGTGGACAGGACTCGAGGTCCACAAACGCTCATCTTGGATTGGAACAGATAGAGGGGAAACCACTTATCTGCCTCGAAGGAAAAGCAATGTATTTTTATCTTTGTTTTGGCTCCCTCCGGGCTGCGGATGAGCAAGGTCACGCAGCTGCAAAAATCCCCCGGAGAGCAATGTGCGTAGCATTCTAACCCCCCTCACCCTCCCGCGTCTCATCCCAATTCACCCCAGATACGACACGAGATGAAATGCTCTGATGTGTGTCGCCATGGCAACTTGCTGTGGTATCTGTCATCACTGGGACATGCTGGCTGCGGGCAGTATCTGTGGACTGGAAGGGCTCATTGCACACATATGCATCCAAGGACAATGCATGAAGTTATCATACTCACACATTACCAACGCCCTCTGTAAAATGTCGTGCTGCAACTGTATGCTAATTGTCTGCAAAGAGGTTTTTTTATGTCTTCAAAGCTGTGCTCCTCCCAGGAGCTTAGTTCTGGGAACGTGGCTTTTTCAGTCTCTAACCCATTGTATACCCCCCCAACTCCCCCTCACTGTTCAAAGGTGGTGCGACCCCTGGTTGCTGCAGTTGATCCCCCTCTAGGGGGAGAATGAAAATTCATTTTTCTCTGTACGGTTGGAAACAAATGACAATAAAGGGAAACCTGAACCTCTGGTACTGGCTTTTTCCTTTGCTATAAACGGATCCATGGTGGCGCTGGTTAGACATTGAAACTACGAGGCCAGGGACCACTTGCAATGCCTTCACGGCCCACTTGTGGTCCGTGGACTACTGGCTGAAAAACCCTGCTCTAAATTGTGCAGATGTGCTGTCCTGTTCCGTGTGAAAGCGTCTCGTCTTACCGGTGGAGTTGCGTCTCTTCTTGCGGTAGCTTCCCAGAATGGCTCTTGGCGACGTGGCCAAACTCTGCAGAGTGGGCGAGGGAAGGACCTCCTCCGGCTTAAACTCCGGAAGCTCCGCAAAGCGCTCCTCGAAGTACGTCTCCGATAAAACCCTGCGCACACACACAACCAGATTTTTGTTATTGTCGAATGTAGCCTTCATCTAACGGGGCGAAATCCTCCGCGAGATGACAAGCTTTTCTTGACAACTGACCAGAGACAACGTTAACAATCATCAACACAATCCAGAAATATTCAACAAACACACACGGGTCATTTCATGAACCAGCTGGTTTCCTCATAAAACACAGATCGTTCACATGCTCTCACGCATTTTCTCACATATTTTGTCTTTTGTTCACTTTTTATTGATTATGCCGCTCAATTTTCTTAACTTGCTTGATCGTTGTGCTAATTTTTGGCTATTTTGATGCTTATTTTTCAGAGTTTTTGCTCAATTTCTTTATTCTATTTTTATTATTGTATGGTCATTTTTGTTAATTTACTCTATTATTTTCTTCATTTCTGCTTAGTTTGTTAATTTTGTTGATTATTTTGTGTCTTTTTGTTCATTTTGTTCATTATTTTGTCTTTTTGTTCTTTTTGTTCATTATTTTGTGTCTTTTTGTCCATTTTGTTGATCATTTTATTCATTTTTGTCCACTTTGTGGATTATTTTGTCTTTTTGTTTATTTTCTTGATTATTTTGTCTTTTTGCTCACTTTCTTGATTTTTTTGTGTCTTTTGTTTCATTTTGGTAATTATTTTGTGTTTTTTTGCTCATTTTGTTGATAATTTCATTGAACTTTGTTCATTGTGTTGATGATGTTGTCTTTTTGTTCACTTTGTTAAGTATTTTGTGTCTTTTTGTTGATTATTTTGCCTTCTTATTCATTCTGTTGTTCTTTTTTGTCTTTTTGTTCACTTTGTTAATTATTTTGTGTCTTTTTGTTCATTTTGTTGATTATTTTGCCTTCTTATTCATTCTGTTCATTTTTGTCTTTTCGTTCATTGTGTTGATTATTTTGTGTGTTTTTGTTCATTTTGTTGATTATTTTGTGTCTTTTTGCTCATTTTGTTGATTATTTCATTCATTTTTGTTCATTTTGCTGTTTATTTTGTCTTTTTGTTCATTCTGTTAATTATTTGTATGTCTTTTTGTTCATTATTTTGTCTTCTTGTTCATTTTTTGATTATTTGTCTTTTTGTTCTTTCTTTTGATTATTTTGTGTCTTTTTGTTCATTTTGTTAATTATTTTTTATGTCTTTTTGTTCATTATTTTGTCTTCTTGTTCATTTTGTTAATTATTTTTTATGTCTTTTTGTTCATTTAGTTGATTATTTCATTCATTTTTGTTCATTTTGCTGTTTATTTTGTCTTTTGGTTCAGTTTGTTCATTATTTTGTGTCTTTTTGTTCATTTTATTGATTATTTTTTATGTCTTTTTGTTCATTCTGTTAATTACTTGTATGTCTTTTTGTTCATTATTTTGTCTTCTTGTTCATTTTCTTGACTATTTGTTTGTCTTTTTGTTCTTTCTGTTGATTATTTTGTGTCCTTTCTGAATGGGGGACGTCCGTGCCATCATTTCCTGGTCCAGAGACCCGGCTCAGATAAAAATCGGTGAAAAGCCTCAGAAATGCCCTGTGTGTGCTGTGTGGGATCCCCACTCGCATCCTGCTGTCTAAATAAAGACGGAGACGTGGAACAGTCTGCCCACTCACATTCAGCAAACACCACGAATTCGTGAACTTGGAAATGTGGTGACTCACTTAAAACGGAGTGTGAAAATCGGTGTCGATGAAGTCCCGTCCGTAGTCCTCCGTTCAACATGTTTCACGCCAGCGTTGCAGACGATAAGTTATTGTTGTCTGAGCGCGCTCAGCTTGACAAAGTGTAAACTGTTAAAACATTGTCCTGCTGGGACCAGACGGACAGACGGACCTGGCAGACGGGTTGTGTTCGCTTTGGCTCCGATTCTGCCAAAACTCTACACTAACAGTCAATGATAAGACTCATACTTCAGTTTTAATCACTCATTAACTCATTTCAATAGGTCACTGCTTTGTTAATAGTTCAGTGAGTAATTTTTGGCTCATTTCAAATTATTTTCCTGATTCATTCATTGTTATGTGGTGGAGGTTATGTTGTTGCCAGTATTTGTCTGTCAGTTAGTTAGTTAGTTAGTAAGATTACTCAAAAAGTGTGATCCAGTTCACTATCTCAGTGGACAGTTTTTTTTTTTTTTTTGCACTGGACTAAAGGCGTTTCAACACTCAGTCTATAGAACAGAGCTGCGATCGCCAATCAAAATGAAGAAGGGGCAGGACATACGCAGGAAGAAAACAGGGTAAACTTCTCTGCACCATGACGGAGGGATACTGACTGACGCCTCGGTTTATGATCTAACACTGAAGGATTTCCATTTTATGACGGAAGTGAACGTCCAGATGATCCATTACAGTGTGAAACGTTACTGTGTGAAAAGGACCTTTTTACATGTCACTACGATGCTGCTCCGGCTCATTCATGTTATTGCTACGTGACTACATGAGTGTCAATGTAAACAGTCTACGTTCACACTGCAGGACTTAATGCACAAATCCGTTATTTTTTGCTCGATTGTTTACATTATATTTCAAATGCAACATCCATCAGACTCCAGTGTGAACAGCGTGTGACGCCACATGCAGCGCACTGTGTTTACGGAAGTAAATATAGATGCTACACAAGTCAGTGTCGATATCAATTTTGAAGTTGTTGTCAATTATGACCGAGTGATTCCGCGTCCATTGTTTCTCGCCTCCTCCAGCGCAGAAATGTGACGTTTGTCTCACTTCAATGAGGTAAAAGTCGGATGAAATGCTACATGACCATTCAGACTTAGGTCACTTTGAAAACCATCAGATACATATCTGATTTAGGACCACATCTGAAAGTGGCCTGGGTCTGATTTGAAGAAAATCGGATTTCTGCTGTTCAGACTGTCATAAAAAATCTGATGTGGGTCACATATGGTGAAAAAATCTGATATTGCCTGCAGTCTGAACGTAGCCTCAGAAGTGCACTGTGTGTCAGGATGCCATTAAATTCAAGGCTGTTCTCTGTTCTGTACCCCAAACTCCTCCTCACTCACTTCACTAACTGACATGCATGTCTGAAAACATCAGATCAAATCTATACGTAGGCTTCATCTTGATAAATTGACCACAGAACTGTCAGAAACTGTCTCAGGGAAGCTCAACTGCATGCTCGTCGTCCTCATCGGGGTCTTAACCTGACTCCAGATCGTCGCCGTAACAGACTTGAGTGGGCAAATGCTCACATTCGATGGCATCTGGCACGTTGGAGAGGTGTTCTCTTCACGGATGAATCTCGGTTTACATTGTT
>JAQQAE010022840.1:0-10171 GCA_029823295.1 Pseudamia nigra
AGAGGGGAGAGGAGTAAAGTCCAGAGAGGCAGGGGGGTAAAGATGGCTGTGATTTGAGGATTTGAACCGCCTTTGGAACGAAGGTGGCTCTTCTCTGTGTCCTGCAGCCTGGGCAGCAGAGTCTGTGTCCCAAGCAAAGCCACTCAAAGGCTAGGAACAGGGCATGTGAGGGGTCCTGCAGGATCCTACACACTGTTCTCAATGTCTGCTGTTCACAGAAGGAGGAGAGAGTTTTGACTGAGAGTCCAATTATTTGTGAGCACACTTTGACTGCGTTCTGCAAACAGGATCTGTCCTGTACTGTGATGGTGTGGAACCATCAGGTTATGGAGAATGTTTTTACATTCTGAAGGAAGCAGAGGTAAAACATCCTCAGGATGTTCTTACTGACTCCAAAACTGTTGAGCTTTCTCGGGAGATACTGCCGCTGATGACACCCCCTCAGAAATCTCCTCAGTATTGGAGGTGAACTTTTACCTGTACTCCTCCACAATCTCCACTGTCTTCCCATGGATTGTGCTGATGTCCACTGTTGCCAGTTTTCTCTGCTTGTTGGAGAAGGTCACCAGCATCTCCTTGGATTCAGCTCCAGTGAGGCATTGTCACACCACTCCACGAACTGGTGGAGAACTGAGCTGTGGTGATGTGAGGAGCCAGAGAGCAGAGAAAGGAGAACTGTACCATCCGCATACTTAATCAGATGACAGTCAGGATGGGTGGACCTGCAGTCATCAGTGTAGAGGATGAAGAGCAGAGGTGAGAGGACACAGCCTTGAGGAGCACCAGCGGAGGTGAAGAAGAGGTTCGCGAAGGTGTTGTTGACCAGCACTCTGTCCTGTTAGTCAGAAAGTCTAAGACTGACAGAATTAGCTGGCCATCCAGGTGTGAGAGTGGAAAGTTTCTCTGCAAGGATGTGTGGCTGTAGGGTGTTGAATGCAGATGAGAAGTCTGCAAAAAGGAGTCTGGCTGTGGTGTTTGGATGTTCTGGATGACCGTGTACAATGACCATGATGTAATTTTTTGCATTGTCAACCCCCTGCCTGCTCGGTATGTAAACTGGAGAGGATCCATCAGAGCATCAGTCACCTTGATGATGTGCTTCTTAGTGACCCTCTCCATGGCCTTCATCACAGGTGAGGTCAGAGCCACAGGCCTGAGGTCCTCCAGGGCCCTAGCTGGACTTTTCTTGGGGATGGGGACCACAGCGGAGTGTTTCCATAACTGAGGAACAGTGCTGCTGTCCAGTGATCTCTGAAACGGTAGCTTAAACACGCTCCCCAGCTGCTCTGCTAGCACGGCAGGACACGGCCACAGATGTCTTTTTTCTGTTCTTTTATATGTTCAGTGGCTGTGTTTGTATTTGCTCTGGGGTGATTGTAAACCATGGATGAAGAAGTGCTGAAGGACTTCTCTCGTGAGATAGAAAGGGTGGAGGGAAACAGCCAGAAGTTTGATGTTGTTGTAACACAGCTCCTCTCGAGCAACGACCGTTAAGCACCAGCATTTGTTTAGATAAAGACACACACCACTGCCATGTTGTTTTCCAGTGCGCTCAGTGTCTCGGTCGGGTCTCAGGGGGATGCCAAAGCCATCTATGTGCAGTGTGTCATCACTGATGTCCATATTTAGCCACATTTACACAAAAGCAAGGATGGAGGCAGTCCTGCATTCATGCATATGGTTAACGTTAGCTTGAAACTCATCTGTTTCATGACACAGCAAGCACACGTTGGCTAGAATCACTGAGTAGCACTCGGTGTTGACAGTTCCCCCTCTTTCACCGGGCTCTGATTCCCCCTTTTTCTTCCCTCTCCTTGTCTTCTTACTGTGGTTGTGTGTGTGGTGGTCCCTTAGTATTTCTTGAGGTGTTGTGTCTGTGACAGCGGTGCGGTGGTGTTGGAGTGAAAGCCGCAGAAGAAAGTCTCTGGTGTAGATAATCCGCTGCCCATCGGGAGGATGGAGTCCACTGTCTGCTGTGATAAAATCCACAGCGAGCCATGACAGCATAATCATCAGAGCCAGGAGATGTCCCCAACTGACCGTGCTGAGACTGATGTGTGGTCCAAAAGGCTACATGAAGTTATTCAGCCACGAACGACAGTGAGCCGATGTAAACAAGGAAAATGGCAGAGCTAGCGGAAGCCTGCATGCAAAGGTTACGAGTTAAAGGGCCTGGAAAGTGGCCAGGTGCCTGTAACAAAACAGTAGTGTGTACACGTAAACTAAACAAATCTGTACAGAAAGGATTACAGAAACTGACAAAAATATACAAATAGTGCAAAACAACTGCTCTACATACTGACCGGTTGACCGCACAAGCGGCAACCCAGAAGCGGAAGTCTGCTCTCATCAGCATTCAACAGACAGCCCTGCCCTCTTAAGGATTCCAGCACATCTGAAAAGTCCCATCTTATTACCAGGAACTTTTTCCAGGGAAAGTTTGGGGTCAGTGGAAAGTTTTTTACCTTGGCAATTTTCAGAATTCTGGATAAAGGAGAGAAGTTCCTACGGTGGAAAATGGGCTATTCTGGGCAATTTGGAATTTCCTTATGTATGATACTGTATGCCAGAGCATCTCCTTATAACTGAGAGTTATATCCCCATTTTACTGATGATTTTATCCATGTGCTTAGACCATGATAACTTACTGTTCATTATTACACCAAGAAGTCTGGTCTCATGAACCTCTTCAACTTTCATATAATTTATATAAAGATTAATTTTCAGCTCATTCATTACTATTCTTTTGCTCCAAATCAATACTTTTGCTTTAAGAGACATTAAGAACCAATTATTATTTATTACACATTACGCTCCTGACTATAATTCCTTGTTCGAGACACTAGCAAGTTTAATAATTGTAGTTTTTGCCAAATATACTGTCAAGTCATCAGCATATATGGCATTTTTTTAATGTTCACAGTAAATCTTTGGTAAATATAGAGTATAGAGGTTATTCAGTGACGTCACAGATATCACGTAAAGTGTTTATACTGCCATTTTAGATGACGGCAACTAGTGATCCCAGCCATGGGAACTATGCAGTCTCACAAAGCAACTGTCCAAATATGTACAAAGCTCATAATTGGATCTCGGGATCGAGTTGACAGCCCACCAAGAGGCGAGCTACCATCTGTCCCAGCCCCTGCCTCTCGGCACCTTGTCGATGCTCTAGACTGAGTGTCCCGTGGGGTCTGAAGCATTTACTTTGAAAAAAATTTGTGTTCAAAGCAGGCCTGGTTACCTGAACACCACAGCTAGGAATAATGAAATAAGGCTCTGGTTCCATTTTGTGGGTTTTCTCTCTGAACTGGGGCCATGACTTAGAGGGACAGTTGGTGGCATTCGTATTGTGTTGCTAGAGGTAAAATTCTTGGACAAGATGGATGAAAAGTGAAAGCATTTGCTAAGAATGTTTTCATTAATCAAGAATGAAAGTCAGAGGTTCAAAGACGTTCAGATACCGTTGTAGTTCCAACTGTAGTGGACACTAGATCAAACACGGACTTACCACCGACGAAGTGAGCACTGGACAGCATTGTGGCCTTGTTTGGGGTCCAGTCCTATCTGTTGACCGCTGCAATCCATTGTTCACGGTGCTCTTTATCAGCTGGAAAGAGATAAAAAGGCAACCCTTGCACATTCCCCAGTCTATTTGTGCATCCAACAGCACAACAAAGAAATGCCATTCAATTAATTTTAATTTTATTTGTATAGCACCAGTCATGATCAACTATTATCTCTAGGCCCTTCACAATTCAAGGTAGTGCAAATGTTGCCGTCCAAAATGGCCAGTAAACAAACAATCAGGTGATCTGTGACATCAGGTGCAAAACTTCTAAAACCATAACTGTTTACAAGTATCACATTCTCTAGTACGTGAGCAGATCATGTAGCTACGCACTTATCAGCAAGGTCATGAAACTGTCATTTGGTCATAAAAACAGTTCCAAAATATTCTTCTCCAGATATAGAATAAGATACAAATAAACATGGTTTCACATTATTCTTTCCTTGACACAGAAGGGTGAATGATAATGACAAGAGCTTATAAGTGACCAAGTGCAGTTGCCAAAAACATCAAATGCTATGATGAACTGACTCTCATGAGGAAAATCCCAGGAGCTACCCCAGGAATGTATGTCCAAACCAGGACTCCATCCAAGAGCTTTCTTTTCATATTTTTTTACATCTATGAAAGAAATGGTGGTTCTAACCAAAAAATCAACAAAACTACAGTTTTCAACTGATTTAATGTCCATTCCTTGTGTCTCTTGACCCAAGTAAGTCTCTTTTGCTTGTTATTCTTCTGAAATAATGGCCTCTTTGCCACAAGTAGACCATGAAGGTCTGACTCAGTCTCCTCTGAACAGTGGATGTTGAAATATGTCTGTCACTTGAACTCTGAGAAGCATTTATGTGGGCTATAATCGGAGGTGTTGTAAATTGGCTGTTTCTGAGGCTGGTGCTTCTCATAAACTTCTCCTTTGCTGCACAGGATAAGATGTCTTCAGTATTTATGTGCAATGCTGAAAATAATAAAAATACAGAAAACCTGAAGATGAAGCTGTGTCCAGACTTTTGCCTCTTGGTGTATGTGAGGAAAATATTTTCTAGTATTCCCTTTCTTGTCTTTGAATTCATCAAAGTGGCTGAAAGGGAAGTGTTTGATGCTCATCAGTCACTGCAGCAACAAAATCAGGCACTCTATCACAAAAAGCATCCAGTCAGATGTTTGTGTACACAGTGAGTGGGTGATCTTCATGTTTAAAATGTTTATGTAGATGACACACTACAGCTGCAAATACAAAAACTCATTATGTGTAGATGATGATAAAACTCTGATTAAACACTGTTTAAATTCCAAAAGGCAAACATAATCATCTCCAGTTTAAGTTTGTACTTGGGTTGGCGCTAGAGCGCATTCACTTTGAGCTGACAATAAGTACAGTGATACCTCACTGTATGAACACTTCCCTCTATGAAATATTCACTGTACAAAAAATATTTTGGCCAAAAGTGTGTCCTGGTGTCCGCATAAAACATTGTGGTACGAAAGAAATAAACCCGACTTAACAGGTGCATTACCGCCACCTACTGGACTAGAGTGTGGTGCAGTAGATCAGCAGCCAGAAGTGAACTACTGCCCACCTGGAAGTGATGTAAACAGTCAACACAATAATATGTGATAGGCCGAATGTTAACTGCTAGTAGCTCGATGCCCCTGCTACAGAGCTTCGCCCTATCAGTGGTGTGGCCTGGGTGACACCATCTGTTGTTTACAAACACTGCCAGTCCCCCCACCTTTCCTCTTGCTGCTCTCTGCCACTGTCTGGTCTGCATAAATGAAGCCAGAGACCGGCAGGCCTGGCTTTGTATTGTTAGCTCAGGAGCTTTGGCTAAGCTAAATCGATCATTGGCTGACTGTGGTTGCTGTTTTGCTAGAAGGTTAACTGAGAGGGAGCAGCTTTGGTAGGGTTGTGTGTATGTGCCTGAGTGGGGGAGTCTGAGTGTGTGAGGGATTGGAGGGGTTTTGGGCCAGGGGTTGGTGGAGATGGGGGGTGGGAATCAGTACCCCTGGTTCCCACCCCTAAACCACACGCCTAATTAGACCTAATTAGGCGTAAAATAAATATCTGAACGTATTCCACAGTAAAATAGGTTTATTATAGTAATAACATGATTTAACAGGATAATACGGTAGAATGTGTGACAACAGATTACAGCTTATCGATGAGCAGTAATTGGTCAGAGGTATTCTAAGGGAAGTCTGGTTTTGCACAGTAGTGGAAAGACAGTAGTGGAGTGAAGGTTTTGAAATTAATTATATGATTGTTGATTTTTGGGATAGATGAGGAGAAAAGGGAAGAGATGTGAGTCAGTTCTGAGACAGTCTTCTGAAACCAGTAACCAGATGGACCTTACTTTGAGTTGAGCTTTGTCAGTCTGCATAGGTTCTGATCCGGGCTCGTGAAGCAGTTCTGGGTGTGTTGTCAAGGCCGGGAAGTAGCGAATCAGCTCTCTGCAGTGGTCACACACGATGAATCTGCGGTCCAGTTCATCCTGGCCTTGACTTGGTTCTGGTCCAAGTTGACTTGGTTCTGGTTTCGAAGTTCTGGTGTCCAAACGGAGTTCTGGCAGGCTTCTCGCAAACTGGACCTGTTACAGTCTGAGAGAGGTCTGCTGGTTTGTTGTGCTGAGTTATTCTGGAGAAAAGTTTGGTTCTTCAGAGCTACAGTTCTTGGGTATGGTTTCATCCAAAAGCAGCATACTGTTCTGAGAACAAAAGGCTAAGGTAGGCTAGGCTAGCAGAAAGCTTGGATTAGGCCGCAGCCTGAGATAGAGAAAAGTCACGAAAGAGGCGGCAGAAGGAGACAAAGAAGAGAACAGGATACCGGAAAGAGAGGCGTAAAGAGGGGCCCTAGAACACTAACGTCAGGTGTTTTTCAACCACACAATTCTTGTCATGTGATTTTCATTGTGGTGCTGCTGTCTGAGTTGCATGGGTCTTTGGGTAGCTTCAAGCTGCACACTGATGTCATTCATGGTATGTTTGTTTCCCTCCTCCCATCTATGGTTTTTTCAAGGGGCATGCATTCGGGTGATTTTCAACCGACGTTAGTGATAGAAAGTAACATATTTTACGGGTGGAATTTACCCAAGGTTAGTGTTTGTGTTTAAATCTAGGTGCTCTTTGCACTTTTCAAGGGAAACAACATTCAGGCCGGCCACATTCTCTGCCCAATTTCATCCAAGGCTGTCATCCTGTCACATGCTTGGTTACTCTAGCATACTAACAAGTGAGTAACGTGAAAAACCAAGAGTTGGCCACTGTGTGTCCTATACGGCATGATGAACGCTGTTGTGATAAATTCATGGATCACACATAAGGAGAATGCCATGAAGAGAGGTGACACACAAATGAAGAGGAGGCAGTATATGCAGGCTTTGGAAATGGCACTCATCAAGCCATGGGCAGAGCAGGGGCTCCCCTCTTCAAGTCTGTCATGTCAGCTCAGTATCCTCATCTGCAGTGTGTACAACATCCCTACACCTGGCACTCCTATGGGCGAGGTTGGACCAGTGGCAGCAGAAAGCAGACATCCCTTCGTGAGGTGTACTGACTGCCCCACAGGCTCGGACAGGAAGACACAACACAGGTGTCATCTCTGCCGTCGACCAGTGTGTCCTCGCCACTACTACCCTGCCTGTAGAGACTGCATGTAAGGCATAAGGTAAGTTAGAGTTGTCCCATAATTTGCATATAATCTTTAATTAGTATAATGGCTATGAATAAACATCACTTATTGGTCATTTCCAAGGAAATTCATACAGTCAAAAAAATTGGTCATTTTTTCCCCTTTCAAAAAATGCCATTTTTGTCTCTGTCCCACAGTTGTCAGTGATGCAGGACGACTGTGCCTTCACCAGACAAGGCTCATGTCCCAGGAATGGGTGGACCGAAGAACAAGTTCCCAGCTCCATTATTTGTTTTGTTTGGAAATTTCTTGTTAAAGATTTCCTGATTGTTCAATAATTTTGCTGCCTTTTTACAGGGCCCCCCATGGTACCTTTGTATATTGGGAAATAAAAGAAGACTACTGCATACACTGTTTTACTTTTACATAAATTGATGGAAACTGTATTTTATCCAGGATATTATATTGGTTAAAATATACTCGATGTTAGTGATGGTTTTTAATTTAACATTAGTGTACTAAGGGGTAAGATGTCACAAAATGGGCAGAGCTGCCATTCAGTACATCAGACGAAGGGCATGGAAATTGTTGTGACTTTCCCTTTTCGAATATATCTGACCGCAGATGGAATTCTAGAGCAATCGCACAAAGTACCTTCATAACCAAAATTCAATTATTATACACATCTGTATGAAAAGACATTCATAAAAATAATTCTCAAAGTTTTTCTGGAATTCCCAGGAAGGCAGATAGGCAGAAAAAGGGGTTTTGCCACATTCTTAACAGTTATAATATTAGTGACACATGAAACAGGTGATACACACATAATTCTACTTTTCATGCATAAGTGAATTACTATTAACTATTTGGTGCATTTAATATGAGTCCAAGTAGGGTTATCTGAACGACACAGTTGGTTGTGGGTCTCTGCTTCGTCCACTTGGTGGCACTGTTGCTCCATACAAGAAAAGGGGGAGTGATATGCCCACATTCCTAATTCCATAAATCGCTTAATCTGAGTCATACGGACGTCTCCAACGGTTCGTTTTACTCCATAGATTGTGATAAACTCAGTTATTACAATTTTGGCAAGGTGTGAGTTCAAATTTCTCTGTTATAGAATGGTCCATGGATTTTTGTAACAGATTTAAACATCTGGCAGTGGCTGGGGTAGGGAGGTGAAAGGAATGTGGTAATATCTCAGCAGGAATGCTGACTATCCTTTGAGGAGTGGTCTGTTCAATGTCCTGAGGTGTCAGCAAGGGATGGCTGTTGTGATGTCTTAGGATTGGAGAAGGGGCTCATGTTTAAAAAAGGATTAATTTACGTCTTTTTGTGTGCCCCAGGCTTCTCTGAGGTATATGTGTGAAATGTTCTGCTGGGGGTTCACTCCAGGGTCACAACATAAGTCTACTGTGGCTAAGCTAAATCAGCAACCAGTGTGCTGAAACACACAGCTAACTAGCTGTTAGCACCGCCACACCAACTCAAAGCAAATCACATTATTTTCATACACCGAAGCACACAAAACACTTGCTAACGCTACATTTCATGTCCCAGCTGAATGTTCCAAAAGGTAGGGTCATTCACTCTCGGTTTTAAGATCCCAGACAAGTCCTCAATTGTTATGAGTTTACCCTCTCAGCTGTTGCTATGATTCCATTGTCAGACACTGGCATCGAGTGAGCTGAGACACACAGTGAGCTCTGTGTAAATAGAGCTTACTGACACACGCTACAAGACAGCATTCATCACTGCAGCCAAGATAAGAAGACATTGTAAATCATTGGCTGCAGCACCATCGGTGATGGTGCTGCAGCCTATGGAGGCAGGGTTCACCCTGGATGACTTGCCAGTTCATCACAGGGCTGACATATAGAGACAGACAACCATTTACAGTCACATTCATACCAATGAGCAATTTAGAGTGACCAATTCACCTAACCCCTAGTCCATGTTTTGGTTGTGGGAGGAGGCCGGAGTTCCTGGAGAAAACCCACGCAGACACGGGTAGAACACGCAGTCTCCTCACAGGAACTTGTTTCACCACCTTTACCGATATATCTAAGGCCACACAGAGAATCACGACTGATCCCAACTCAACTCTACGAGTCACGTTGTCTGGTACACACGATTGAACATACCTCGCCCACAGCTACAGATTGACACCACGACTCATGCCTGGTAACTGGCACCATCTATCGACAGTAAACATGGATTGTGTTGTGACATGTACAGTATTGTTCATATGTCCGACAATGATAAAAGTCATAAAGTCGAGTCTTGACCGCTGCACATCGCCGAGACTGAGTCCTGGCAATTCAACATGTTGAATCGGCATGATTTCTGTTGGGACAACATTAAGACTAAAAAATCTGGGTCAGAAACTACCGCACATCAAACAGATTTCCAGTTGAGTTGAGGTGAGTTGCATTTCTCTATGTGTGGCTGGCCTAAGAGACACAGATCCTATAAATAATACATTTAAGTATCAAAATATGGGACCTTTAAAGCAACATTCAACCAATTATATTCAAGTTACAAGTCACCCCATCATGCAGTGAAATCAGACCATTTATGGCAGACTTGCAAAGATAACTTTGGAAAAACAAAGAAAAATCAAATGAGCACTTTCACATTTTTTTTCCATTTTTATATAATTCTTTAGGAGACGTGTTATACATTTAAGTACAGTGGTGCCTCGGATAACGACAACAATCTTTTCCGGCGTCACGGCCTTTATCCAAATCAGTTGTTGTCCGATGCAACTTTTTTCATAAAAATACATGTAAAATTAATTAACCCGTGCTGGATCCACGACAAACTCCCATGTACAGTATGTATTACACACCCCTACCTGCACATTTATTCATTATTACTATTTGAAAAGGAAGATATGTTAATTATCTGACACGGAATGAATGAAATTAGTTCTAAAAATGATTTAGAACGTATTCTTACCTTGGCTTATG
>JAQQAE010022841.1:0-10171 GCA_029823295.1 Pseudamia nigra
TTATAAGGCGCAGTGTCATATTTGGACAAAATTGACGGCTTTTAGATGCGCCTTATAGTCCGGAAAATACGGTACTTCTGACAGTTGAGGCTAGTACAAGTGGTAAAAATGGTAACGAGAGAAAGTGAACCGAATCAGAAATGACATGTAAAAAGGATCTAAATCAGCTCAGTCACAGCTGAGGCATCACCTCCTCCAGCTTCATTTGGGAAAATTTGCCAACTAGTGAAGAAAAAAGATGTAAAAATACTGGATATCGGACATGTACCAATTATTCCCTAGATGTTAATGTTTTTCAACAAGAAACAAACTTAGGAGAGATTGAAACTCAATAAATCACTCTAAATTATCACATCAAGTGCAGTATATTTACTAGGGGGCTTCCTAGACCAAGATGGCCAACACGTTTGGATGTTCTCGCCTGAATTATCTAATGAAGCTTTCTGCTCTAGTGTTTATTTATCTCTGTGACAGCCTTCTTGATATTGCATCAGCCTATCACAGATGGGTCATTCCATGTCAACTCAACCAATATTGAGAAAAGTTCCATGGGCACCATCTCAGATTTTGCTCAAAATTTAATGAGATATACATCTATGGGAGCAATGAAAAATCCCCAAGTTTCAGATCAATATTCTAAGCAGTTTAGATTTTATAGTCCTTGAAACTTTAAGGGCCACGTCCCTTGTTTGCACTCACAGATAGCACCATTCATTTTCATGGGTTTTTGAAGCCCCATGACTTCATTTCTATATAAGCTATGAGCCTAAAAAATGGTACTCTGCTTAATTCTGGCCTGCTCTTACCAAATCTGCTAGCAGACTTAAGTTAGATTGTACTTTTTTCAAGTTACAGGCATCTCCAAAAAGGATTATGTTTGGATGGATTATATGTTTTTCATTATTTGATCATCCACTATGAGGTCCCCTATTGACCAAGAAAATTCACTTGTTTAGTGTTAGCTGGGAAATAATCTATAAGTAAAAGGAAAATATTTTAAATCAAGCCACAAATGGTGGTTTCATAGGGTATTGAAAATGATCCCAGCTCAGAAAATACCCCCCACACCTCCTTTTTCCAGGGGGGTAGCTGACTATGTAGATGTTACCTCAAAGTAATAAAACTTTCACCATGTAAATATACATATTTTGCCTATGTGTGGGATGAATTTGAACATCTCAACTCAATTCCTTCATATTAACTTAGCTTGGGGAAGAATTGTTTCCTGCACTCTTTATTTCAATTGCCTGATACATATAATCCATATCCAGTGCATGCAACACAAGAAAAACTGTCACAGGATACAATATCGAATGGTCAGAATTACTGTATTTCCACAAACATACATGTAGCTGACACAAAATGTACAAAAAATATGTTCAAAATGTTCATAAAAGGAGTAATCCTTTTTGATAAAGTTCTGCTTCTACACTTAAAAGGAATATGTGGTCAGTGATTTAATATCGGCGGTTATGCGTATTGTTGTCCTATAGTGTCGGCCTACCACAGTTTCAGTTTGAGCCCCATCACTATGTGAAAAAAATACCATAACGCAATGAAAAAATTTAACTACATTTGAAAAAGTATTAATTAAAATTAGTATCATTATAAGGCAAACTAAGTGTAAATCTATAAGTTTGCTGATCCCTGGTGCAAAAATAAAGTGATAAATATATAAATAGAAAAATAAATAAATAAAATAAAATATATCAAATGAAAATTTAAGACATTATGTAGAAATTTAATAAAGATCAAATAAATTAAATTGAAAAAATTTGGTTAAACTTAAATTAAATAGAAACAAAACCTTTACTGCTCAAATTAAACTTACGTCAACCAATCTACTAGATACATCCATACATGTCCACAGTTGGTCGTCAAGTCAAGACAGTAGTGCTTAAATCTCTGTCAAGTCAAGCCAATGCTCCTTAGCATTGGATTGGCTTGATGTAAATTGAAGAACGACTATGGACAACATCTGTTAGTGAAGGATTCCAACAAATAGCAACAATCCTAGTCAAAACTAGTTCTACCTAGCAACTTTGGCTTACACTTAGCATGATATCAAAATATTCATCAAACTTTAGGGTTAATGACATCTGTTTTAATCAGAATTATCAACTCGGGGCATCCTAGAAATTTATATAAATTATAAATGCCTAACTCTGATAGCAGATTCTGAAAGAGCAGGCCAAAATTAAGCAGAGTACCAATTTTAAGGCTCATATCTTGTATAGAAATGAAGTTATGGGTCTTCAAAAACCCATGAAAATGAGCAGTGTGACCTGTGGGTGAAAAAAGGGCCGTGGCCCTTAAAGTTTAAAGAACCATAAAGTCTAAACCACTTAGAATTTTGATCTGAAACGTAGCGATTTTTCATTGCTCCCATAGAGGTATATCTCATTAAATTTTAAGCAAAATCTGAGATGGTCCCGTGGAACTTTCCTCAATGTTGGCTGAGTTGACATGGAATGACCCAGATGAAATGTTTCTTTCTACCTTTTGTTGGAGATCCTGCACGTCTTGCAAACAGGCTTCTCTCTCCAGCTCAGCAAGTTCTCTGAGAGCTTTGTCTTCATCTGTTAAAAGCAAAAAAGGAAACAGCCAGATCACCATTTCCAGAATTTAAATCCAGCCGGACTATATCTCCACTCCTCCTGCCTTATCTCAAATAAATGGTTAGTGTGGTGTTTAAAATGTAGACACATTTCACATTTGTGGCTGCAGGCCTGCTGTTGTCTCAATCAGACTGCACTGAATTAACTGATTTACTGTGTACTTGAGTAAAACTGGGCTGCACAGTATTGCAACAAAAGTGAAAGAGTTTTATTTTCCTCCAAGACATTTAACAACATTTCTTGCTGCTGCGCGTCAGTGCTGCGGCCTCACCTTTGAGAAGCATCTCTGTCTCAACTATCTCTTTTTCTTTGGCGTTTAGCTGTCTGATACTCTGCACCAGAGGAGTCAGCAGTGACACTCTGGTCCTCCTGGCCCTCAGCTCCTCCTCAGCGAGCCTCTCGTCTGTTTCACTGCCGTCGACAACTTTCACACATTCACTGTACTCCCTCTCCACCTTCTTCAGGTAGTCCTGCAGAGATGTGCTGGCAAAAATCTCTTCCACTGACAGTAACTTGGCCACCAGCAGCGGTGTACTGGTGTAAAGAGTTCTTCTGGGACTAATATGGAGCACATGAAAAAGTCTGACATGGAAATTAAGTTGTCTGTAGGAAACATTTGGAGTTTTTATCAAACAAGGCTTGAACAGACTGAAGGCACGATCCTTCACTGTGCCCAGGAGGTTTATGGCTCTTCTGTGAAGCATTACTTTAAAAGATTACAGTGTAAAGTTTACTGTATCAGGTTCTGAATGGCTTTGGTACAGCCATTGTCTAGCAAGGAATTACTAAAAACAAAAGCATCACAATTACATTTTCTCTTGTTGTTCACCAACACAAAATGCATGTTTACAGACATGTTGTATCTAGTAAAGGCATTTTGAAGTCCACGCATTAACAGAGCACTAAACAAAATGCTGGACGCACAAACACAGCGGTCGCAAGTTAAAATTAAATACAGGAAAAAAAAACCGATAAATGACGCCGTTACGTTTCTCCTTTTATCGAGAACAATGAAGTCGCTATAATGATGCCGTTATAAGACATGAATAGTATTGAACCTGTCAAACTAAACTTAATTTAAGCTTGTTGTAAAACGTTGTATTTTTACCACCTTGCTGAAGGGCGCAGACATATTGGATACGGAACGCATGCGTACTCGTGGGGGCAAGACGTCTTCCTTCTTTTCTGGCAGTTGAGGCTCTCCTTGGATTGTTGCTGCCCTCTAGTGGCCAAAGTAGTTATACAGTGGTGATATACGTATTGTATGTAGCTCATCCCAAATTTAAGCAAAAGAAGAGATAACCACAGGGTAGAAATGATATCATACATATCATCAATAAATAAACAATACATACACATCACTGATGATTACTGGTCATGTTACTGAATCTTGAACGACCCCCTCTGAATAGAGGGGGAGGGAGACACAATCTCTCACCCATTTACCGTTCTGTTCTTAGAACACTACCCAGCCAAACTGGAGCCAATTTCCTGGGTCATTCACACACCTCTTGTCACCATTCTCAGGGTGAAACCCCGAACGACCTTCTACGACTGTGCTTCTGTCGGGGACAGGAATGCCAACGACCCTGGCCCAGGTGAAATTTACCTCTTAGGATGAGAATGTGGAGTCCTGAGCCACAGAGTATAAATTCTGGATTTTCATTCAGAACTGAAGAAGCTCCCTGGACAGGTAGTGAATCATCTTCAATCCAAATAACCAGTCCACTCACTGGAAGAAAACCACACACCTTGGATACTATGACCTTGTTGACTGAGAACCTCCACACATATTACTGGTCCACAAGGAGACATCTATACCAAAGTTTCCACAGTTGTGATTGGCAACATGTTGTGCTAAAATTATGTTGGATAAAACCATAATAATTTCATTCTCAGAGTCATTAAGACAAGAGATAATTTTATACATGAAATGTCTCAAGACAGCTTGGAAGGTATTTATTCCTGCTGCCACAAACATTTCACTTGCACTGCTCCATCTAGGTTTCTTAAGTGAAGTTCTCATGACATCATTGTGAGCTACTTGTAGTTTTGCAGGTCTGCTTATCTGTAATTTAACCACAAGTGTGCAGTGTACAGCGGTGTACAATATGCTCTAAATGAGGCCATCTCCACTTTAGGTGTACACATACCAAATCTACAAAGGAGAGTAGTAGTTTGTGCATACATCTTGTGACATATGAATATCGTCATCTGTCATTTCCTCTGTGTCCAAGCATCCAAGATAGAAAGAAGATATATAATCTGAGTAAAAGTTAAATGTAGTTGACTAGTGAAAACTTTAGGGGGCTTGTATGAGAAGCATATTTACATCTAATTAATGTAAAAAAAAAAAAATTCCAATAGTTTTTTAGATCAAGATCCAAAAAATGTGTTGTCTCCTTGGAACAAAAAAAAACAACAAAAAACAAAAACAAAAAAGCATTATAAACTCCCATAAAATGTAACTTTTTACTGAAAATAAACCCACATCATTATATTTTTTTGTGTTTTAAGTATTATTGAGTATTAAATGACAACTTAAGTATTATTATTACGTATTAAATAACAACTTTCTCAAAACAAAAATAATCTAAAAAGTGATCAGAAATTCATGAAAATAGAAAGGATGAATAAACCCTGAAAATAGTAATGCAGGAAATAAATAACACTTAACAAAAATGAACAAAATAATTAAAGAAATGCACAAAAATTGACAAAATAATCAATATGATGAACTGAAATGATCAAAATTAAAAACAATCCAGGAAATTAACTGAAATTTAAAATTCTGAGTGAAAAAAAAAACGTTAATTTACAAAAATTGGACAACATAGTCAAGAAAATGAACAAAAGTTATCAAAAACAAGTAAATAACAACAGGAACAGAAATAATTAAAGAAATAAAAAATATCACAATATTAAATGATGACCAAAGTGAGCATAAAATTAAGCTAATTAAGACAAATGTATGAATAGAATAAAAGAAACTAACAAAAGTTAACCAAATGCAACAATATCATCATGAAAAGTAACAATAATAAACAAAATAGAACCCTACTTTTACACGTAAGGTACCTTTTCACTTTGCAACCCTATTCACATCATCTTCAAATTACTTTTCTTTTTACTTATGTGTTTTAATAAAGTGACTGAATCAACTTGATGAGGGACAAGTGAGATTATTCTAAAAATTTGTCTCTGACAGACAGACAGACAGATTTGAGTAAACATACTGCACATACTGTACTTTTGGCTTAGCTCATGATACAAAGAGTTGTGAGTGAATGCAGAACACTCTGCATTAAGTGACTCTGCTTAGACATGTAAACTGGAAAGCGAGCATATGCAGCAGGGACTGCAGGATATTCATTAGCACAACTTCATTTACATATGCACTAAAAAAGCTTTCGAGGGGTCTTTGGGTGCAAATGTCCCCAGCAAACAACTGACAAATCTTCACATGTTACCTGCCAGTCTCCTGTCTTTTTACCATTTCCCTGCCATAAAGTTATTTTCCTCTCTCTATCTTGTTTCACTGTAAACATCTTTAAACTTTATGACAACATCTGAACAAAGGAAATGTCATTAAAGCACAGCAATGGTGTAGGTTTCATTTAGACAAGGGTGCATTTTTAGTAAGGCATCACTGGATTTACATAAAACTTTAACGTTGGCGCTTAATTTTCTGTGTTGTACTTTATAAAGGGAATAAAATATGAACAAAGTAAGCAAGGAAATGATCAAAAGTAAGCAAAAAAAAGTAACAAAATGCACAGAAATGAAAAAAATAATTAAAAAATGAACAAAAATGAAAAAGAGGAGCAACAAAATGAGCAAAAATGAATACCTAACCTAGCAAATAAACAAAAATGTGCAAAAATAAACAAAACCAAGCAAGAAAAACTGTTAATGAGACAAAACATGCATATCACATTCTTTATAAACCAAAGTGGGGTTTTATTTATGTCACTAATATTCATCGTTTTACGAAACTGGGTAGTGGCACCCAGGTAGCAGCCACTGAATATCCTTTACATGACATAGAACATACCAACATAGTATTATTTTACTCATGCAAGCCTGTAACAAATATTAACTATCAATGCGAGCTATTTAAATTAAACATATTTAACAACCTGTTTCTGTTGATGAAGTCTGACTTTAAACACTACATTATTACTAAAACTGAGTGGACCATTCCATTCAGAACCCTGAAATCTACACATAAGCAGATCATGACAAAATGGCTAAAACCTGCTCTGCATCCCCCAGCATCCCCCGTCTGGTTTCAGTGAAAGACATTTAACAAATTCCAGGCAAGGGTGTGATCAGTCCTGTGAAAAAAGCCCTGTTGTTAAACAGCAGGATCTCTCAGCTGAGATTGCCTACTCATCTCTCTTTGTATCCTGCTTAGATCATCTCAGTCATACGTAAAGTCATAAGACCAACCTTGTATCCTGTATGTGAGTTTTAAAATGCAGTCAAAAACAGTCAATAAAGAACTGCTATGTAAAAGAGATTCAAAAGAATTAGAACTTCCAAATAAAGACTCAGATACAATGAGAGTAGACCAAGGCATGTGAGTAGCAAATAATAAGTTAAATAAAAAGGAAAATAATATAAAAGTTGGCAATTAAAAAAAAGGTAGCAAATGGATGATAATTGATTCAGATAAAAGATCACAGAACATGTAAATAAAATTATTATGTCACCCGAGAACCCTGTAAAAGAAATAAAAATAATATAAGTTTCCCATATGGAGCATTATATGTTTGTAGAAAATCTGAGTCATATTTGACCCAATGAAGTCCCTAATCCAGATTTATTAAGAATGAATTTGGGATTTATAATGAACTAAGAGAATCGTTGTGAAGTGCCGTAGTATTTCAATTTTTAGTGAAGATGAATCCATGCCTCATGTGTATTTTACTCTTTAAATGACACACCCACCATGAATACTGACCATAGACTGTACATATTAGATACTGACTAAATGCTTTTAAATCAAAATCAGCAATATTATCTAAAAAAATGAGCAAAATGACCAAAACGGGCAGTAAATAAAAAAGTGAACTAAGAAGGACTTAAAAAAATAAATCAATCGGCAACAAAATTAACCAAAAACAGTTAATAAAATTGAGACGAATGCACAAAATAACACACACAGATGGGCCAGTCAAAAGGTTCAACCAGTCAGGTCCGATAATACGTTGGGCAAAGGTAGCTCTAAAACTGTTAAAACACCACAATAATTGTCATAAAATAATATGAGCCTTAAAATAATATGAGCTCATCTAAAACTACGGGGCAATTATGTAAGATATTTGACGCTAACCCGATTATTTAAAAAACTGTGACGGCACCTCCCTTGTTTCACATCGAGCTGGAAAACCTGAGGCACCACTGTTGCCGCATTATGGAGACTACGTACTGACGTGAACAGCAAGATGTGATCCAACCTGAGCTCCCATTGGCTGAGAGTTTAAATAGACAGGCTGCGATTGGTTTGCGCCTTTTCGCCGCGGATTTTAAAAGACAACATTCAAGTGGCGGATTTTCTCAATTGCAGAGCAGTATGTGTTAGATAAGAGGTAAGTCAGCTGTAAGTCAGCTCGGCGGCAAATTTTAGAAGACACAGCCAGCTTTGGAGAAGGACATACACAGATATAAGGTGAGGAGGTTCATTTATTGTTTTTTAATCCCACGAAATGCTCGCAATTTATCTGTCAAGTACGTTAGGTCAGTGTAGATAGGAGACTGGGGCAAAAACAAATATTTCTTTGTTATATTTATATAACTTAAGCATGTCTAATTACATGGAATATATATTATTAATATTTTTCTTGTCACTCGGCAATTTGCAGTAATTGTATGAATTACATATTAACATATTGCTACGCGCCTAAATGAATTGGGTAACTCAGTTTATATGGAACTTAAACACACTGAAGTGCATTAAAGTAACAAGTAACTCCAATTTAACCTGTGAAACCCTAACATACCCGTATGTATTGCATTTTTATACCCTTTGTGCTGTAGAATTGGTTAGTTATTCAGCTTTACTTTGAGTACTTTAGCGTCATAGTTGCGTTTCCGCCAAATCTATGTCGCGCCAAAATTATTTATGTTGTAAAATAATGTGCGAAACTCTATACATACTCGCAGTTGATCTAAGCTAACCACTTTAATATTAAAGTGTTAATATGTGGATTCTTTCTTATATGGAGGGAAACGCTGTGTCCTTTAGCTAAAGTTAGCCTACGTACGGGAGATGCTTGATAGGCCTCACAATCCCATTTAAATGCAAAACAACAAAAATGACATGTCTGTGAAGATTCTCAGTCATCCAGGTCATAGTATTGAACGAAAATGACTGTTTTTATCTTATTTATCCAGGAATACAGCGTGCATGTTTTACAGTAAGAAATTCATCATGAAGTTCCCTCGACATGAGGATTCTAAGACCCTCAGTGTGGACAAAAGCTGTGCATCTGCAGAGTCTAATGTGCTTCAAAGCTCTCCAGTTAAACAGCCTATCCCCATCAAACCTCCCGTGACACCTGCAGATGTGGCCAAACATTTGTTTTCGCGCAACAATAACACCAGAGCCGTCCACAATAAAGAAAACTCCACTGGTGTCAGGGATCTTGACAGAACTGTGGATGAAAGGCTTGAGGACAGTGGCTACCTGTCTCTGCACAACAGCCAGATTGAAGAAGAGGATAACCACAACCATGTACAAGTTACTTCTGCTGCCACGCAACACGAAACGACAATTTCACTCGAGTCATCTCCTTCTAAACGTCCAGGGAGGACTGACTTTGTTTCTCAGGTGACTGCTTCTACTCCTGTGCATCCACAGAGGAGGACAGATGCATACTCTATGTCATCCACCCCACTGGACCATCACAATAATCCTTGCTTGCCCATACTAAACTTTGAAAAGGCTGTGTGTGAGCAGCTTGCCAAGAGCTTCCAGAAGACAAAGAGGTATGATCAGTTCGGGTTTTCTTCCTCATTGTGTTAATACATTGTATGTGTATTTTTAGTTGGGTTATAGTTAAAAACAGATTTTTTTGTTTCTTCATAACAGCAAAACAACCTTAAAGACCAGTATGTGCATATAAGGGCAACAGTATTAAACTTGGTAATGTCACCGCTCCTCTGTTTTCTTGTGTTTCAGGTATGACTGGAGCATCATCTCCAAAGTGGCAAAGGATCACCTTTTGGATCGAGTGATTGGAGGCCATATGGGCCTGGAGTACATTGACATGTTTTCATCTCTGCTGTCCAGAAACATGAAAGGCATTCTGACCCGCATTCTGGCTCTGCTGGGAGACATGGACCTCATCAGGTAATTTACAGATGCCATCCTGTGACTAGAGTTCAGTTTTGATATACTCCTGTTAGTGCCTCATATCTACCAGCAATAACCTGTTTGAAAAAGAACTTTTAGTCTGTATCCTTCTCCTATCAGCTGCTCCCCTCAGGGGTCGCCACAGCGAAATACCAATGATTCGCATGTTTGATCTGGCATAGGTTTTTACGTC
>JAQQAE010022842.1:0-10170 GCA_029823295.1 Pseudamia nigra
AGCATTTGGTTGTAAAGCACTTTGTGGTTTTTATCTTGAAAGGTGCTATATAAATAAAACTTTACTTACTTACTTAAAACGTGGACCGTTTGAGTAATGTGAGTAGAGTGGAGCCACACTCAAGTCCCTGACCCCATCACCTTTGAAGGAGGTGGTCTACAGCATGGCATGACTGCTCGTGGGAATATGTGCATGTGCAGCCGACGTATTTCAGATCCATAAATCTCTTTTCCTGCTCCCTCTGCATCTGCACAATGCACAGAAAATCACCACCTTATACAATGTATAATTCAGCAGAAGTCTGTACGTGACCAAAAAGGACTCACATAAGCCACACAGTCAGTAAGTTGTATATAGGTATTGTGACTTCATCTCCTATGTACAGATGTATTCACACTTCAGCCCAGCACTACATGAAATGTGCAGGGGTTTGTCAATTTTTATACACAGACACTAATTTTGAGCAAACAGACAGTTACCCTTAATAGCCATTTGTACCTGAATGTGTCAACTTGTGTGTATATTATCAACCCAAAACTTTGAGGGGGTGGTAAACTTTTGATCAGGGCCGCTTGGATGGTTCCACTTATTTGGATTTAAAAAGAACAAACACAATTGTGTGATAATAAATAGCTTCCCCTGACCACTGACCCTGAAAAAAGGAGTTTTTTGTATGATCAATCATATTTTCTAAGAAATGCATTTCACAAATTCTGTCAGCCTATGTAAACTTATGAGCACAACTGTACCTATCAATGGGCATGTGTATGCCTATTTATTGTCCTATATTCTAAAAAAATGTTATCATGTGTATTTTCTGTCTTTAGGTATAAACAAATGGAGTTTAACTTGTGGTTCTTCTCTCAGGCTTGCTGTATAAAACCCAGCTGTTGAACTGAGGGAGATGACATATAATGTTGCAGTTATTTTATTAATGTGCGATAGCTGCTAGTTCTGTATGACTGATATCCACTGGCCTATGGTAAAATGATCTTTTAGACTTTTTAAAGTAGGTTATATAAGATTCTTATCCATCATCAGCTCCAGTCAAGAAGCGCAATGCGGACCTGCCACAGAATCAAAGCCTTGCATTGCTGAGGACAGCAAAATAATATTTTAACCATCTAAGCAGGGCCACCAAAAAATCAATATCAGTTTGAGTATACACTATTTTTAAAATATTTTTACAACTTACTCTCAAAAGACTCTCTGTTTTGTCACTACATTTTCTGTTCTTTCTTTGATGCTAAACAGTTGTGTTTTATTTTCTGTTTTACAGAGGGCAAGAGCAACATATCCGTTTTGAGCACATCTACCTGCCAGAGCCCTGCAGCCAGTCAGAGGTGGACTATGCTGAGATCAAACGGCCCCGTTTAGACATGGGACCAGAGTCTCTGATGAGACCCTCGTCCCACAGGCCAACATTGCCTCTGGGAGGGGCTGAGGACATGGCAAAGGTCAGTGCTTGTTTATTTATATGTTTCACTTACATTTTGCGATTTTGACCACTTGAGATATTTTACGGATAGCCACTCATGAGGTAAATTACAAATAATGAGAACTGAACATGGCTATACGTAAATAAAAAAATGGGCTATTTAAAATGTGCTGTATAAATCAAACAATGCTGTACTAAAAAGGCAGTGTTGGAAGAATAGTTACTGTTTGTAGTTTAAGAATCACAGTTGTCTCCAAGAGTTAGATTTTGAGTACTCATGAATCTTCGGCGTGTGTGGAAATGGTGACCACTTTTTTCCATAAAAATAATTGTGTTCTCTTATGACATCCATCAGTCACAAAAAACATTGCTACACAAAACACAACAGAAAAGATGAATTCTGTGTTGTTACTAAACTGAATCTCTGGGAGCAGCAGTGGGAGGACTAAGGCAGTTGTGAAACAAAAATTAATAAATAATAGAGTTGACCTAGATTTCAAAAGACTGAGGATGAAACTGTGTGAACTGCAGATCAAAACGTCTTGCTTGTAGTGTAGAGCCGCCAACGGGGAGGTGCTCTTGACATTACACAGAGAGCTTCATACTGCCAGAGGAGATAGACAACCAAGGAATGATAAATAGATACAGCAATAATAGTCTACTGGAGAGAGTGACTCTAAAGCTACCTGGGAAATATTCCCCTTACAACATCAATGGTTGTAAACCCATTATATGTCAGGTGCAGTCATTATGTTGAAGATGTGCAGCATGTGAAAATGTGGCAAAGGGCAAGTGTATTGTGGCACAGTGTGGAGGAGGTAGAGACAAAGACTAGAAAAAGAGGGAGTGGGTCAATTGTAGACTAAGCTGATCTTTATATTATGACTCAGAGTGAATCAGTGAAGAACATAAGCCACATTTTATTACTGTAAACTATGGTGACGTTACCAGCTTGTGTTTAAACAACAAAACAAGATTAAAGATCAGATATCATTGTGACTTCAAGCACATCTTTCACAAACATATTTGTGTCACTTTCATCTTATGCCTCAAACAGTGAGTAGTGTACCAGATATTATGACTTATTTGTGACAAACCTGACTAATGCCCTGTTTATGTAGATGGTGATATTGACATGTCGAATGCAGGGAAATTGGAGTAAAAATTAGGATGCAGTAGGTCCAACAGAAATACTCCCATGTTTATATTTTGTTTTATTTTTGTTTTGCTGTTTTCACAGTGTTGGATTGATATCATTGTTATATAGGCTGAGATATAATGTTACCAAACTAAAGAGAATTTTGTGTATGTTGAAGACGTCAAACCAGTAGACTGTGGACAACATCAGTAGCTGATGACAGAAACATTGTGAGAAATGTGAAGAGAAACCCTAAAACAACTGTCAGTGACATCACCAACAACCTCCAGAGGGCAGGAGTGAAGGTATCATAATCCACCGTTTGCAGAAGACTTCAGTAACAAAAGTAGAGAGGCTACACCAGAAGATGCAAACCACTCATTAGCGGTAAGAACAGGAAGGCCAGATTGGAATTTGCCAAAAAGTACAGAGACGAGCCTGAAAAGTTTTGGGGCAAAGTTTTATGGGCTGATGAGACAAAGATTAATATTTTATCGTGATGGAAAGGCCAAAGTGGAGAAAGAGAGGATCTGCTCATGATCCCAAACACACAAACTCATCTAAGAAACACAGAGGAGGTCATGTCATGGCTTGGGCTTGCATGGCTTCTTCTGGGACAGGTCATTGATCTTCATTGATGTAAGACATGATGGCAGCAGCAAAATGAACTCAGAAATCTACAGAAACGTTTTATCTACTAATTTAAAAAGAGATGCAACCAAACTGATTGGACCAAACTGTGTCAAGTAGGAACTTCATTCTCTGTCTGCCATCTCATCCACGGGGAGTTTTGCAGCAAGGACAAAAACCTCACAGCGCTGGGAAGCCAAGTCAAAACAAAGATAAGACGGAATGAATTGAGACTCCAATTCATTATTCCAATTCTATATTTTTTTCCGGAACCTCAAATTCTCACCATGAAGACCTCCCATTGGTTCTGAGATGTTAACCATTCTTTGATTTTACATAGAATTCGTCCCATGTTGTGCCAGAACCCTTCCCAATTGCTCAATGTGGAGACAAAGCTTTGCAGGGGCCAAGGTTTGAACAGCTTTGTCCAACTTCTTTATTGATCGATACACCAGGAAAACACTCAAGCCAATCAGCAGAAATCCTGTTATCATGGTTCCGTATAGATATGCCCATTCCATCAGGGAAGAAAATATCCATTGATGGAATAATCTGGTCATTCAGCATATTCAGGTAGTCGGCTGACCTCATTCTTTGGACCTTACTGAAACCTTGACCTGACCAACGGCAGCAACCCCAGATCATAGCACTGCCCTCACAGGTTTGTATGGTAGGCACAAGGCATGATGGGTGATCACTTCATCTGCCTCTCTTCTTACCCTTATGCACCCATCACTCTGGAACAGGGTAAATCTGGACTCAAGAGACCACATGACCTTCCATTGCTCTAGAGTCCAATCTTTATGCTCCCTAGCAAACTGAAGCCTTTTTTTCCAGTTAGCCTCACTGATAAGTGGTTTTCTTAAGGCTACACAGCTGTTTAGTCCCAATCCCTTGAGCTGCCTTTACATTGTGCCTGCAGAAATGCTCTTACTTTCACTATTAAACATAGCCCTCAGTTCTACTTTTGTTTTTATTTAATTTGATTTCACCAAACATTTAAGTGATTGCTGATCATGGTCAGTCAAGGTTTTTTTTCTGCCCACATTTCTTCCTTGATGAGGGTGGCTCCCCACTATCCAGTTTTTAATAATTCACTTTACCTAACCTAATTTTAGTAGTTTCAGCAATCTCCTTAATGTTTTCTTTGCTTGATGCATGCCAATAATTTGACCCTTCTGAAACAGATCAACATTTTTAACACGACCACAGGATGTGTCTTTGATATGGTTAAGACATGAGGAGCTACTCACTGCATCAGTTAAGGTTAAATAACTTGTTTCCAGTTGAAACATAATCACCCATGCAATAATTATCCAGTGGGAAGCTTTTACCTATTTGCTTAGTTAAATCCTGGTGATGACTTTTTTTTGGCCAGGCAGTTCATATTATATTATATTAACATAAAATGATGTTCTAATCATAGGATAACGACATCATTGACTCCATCTTGAAAGAGAAAGTTGGTTATGGATTTGTGTTATCCAACTCACGGTAATCCAGTTGGGAAGGAAGTGTGCAATAGTGACAACCACAGATTAACATGATAATGCAAGTGTTATATCAGTAGGTCTGATCTGAATATGCATAGTGGAACTGTATAATTGTCAGGTATTTTGGGAACCTTGCGAATTATGTCACATTCATGCCCACACAAACACATGAGAAATCTTAGCAATTAGTGTCACTGTCATTTGAAAGGCTGTTTGCAGATGTTCAGTCTCCTTTTATCTAGTCATAATATAAGAAAGTTGGTGTCTCAGTTGATGACCTTAATATACACAATTTTTCAGGAACAGACCCTGGCAGTATTCAGAACACAATGGCCTGGACAAGTCCATCAGGTTTTGGTGTAACATGTACTAAAAATGTCACCTTGTATTTGTTTTTTTTCTACTGTATGCATTTATAAAGACAGCATTTTTAAATAATGTAGCAAGGCTGTAACACTATTTTTCTGTGTATTTATTGAGATGTTTTCAGCTCTTTGTTTCTACTATATTACTACTGAGATAAAAAAGTGATGACTGTTGAGACTTTACCTTAGCCTCTTAAACTCCTTCATGCACATGTTTTGAACTCTGGAAAAGGTATTGCTTGAAAAAGGGACCAAACAGACATTCTTAGATAAAAAATATACATATCTTGTGCTTTATCCAATTTTTGTATGGCATCCATACACTTAAGCATATATGACTCAGTGTACTGCTTCCTCAACAGAACACATTTGCATCACTTGCTGAAACACCAGAGCAAATAAAAAAACAGAGGAATGTACAAACTTGGGCATCATGTTGAGGAATGTTCTAAATATGGCTGGGGCTGCTGAGGGCATATAAGATGTAAGCTGTATGGGTTGTGACCTTTTCACTCCATGTCACAGGTATATGATTTGTTCATGTGCTGCTAGAAAATGCTACAAAATGTTCAGTCAGTATAACTTGCTAGAAAATGTTCAGTCAGGTCAAGCTATCTTAGAAGCAATTTCACTCATGTCTTTTATTTATCTGTTTTGATTTTTATTTTCTTCGTGACTATCCAGGCTTCACAAACTTTGGCTTCGTCATCTAGGAGAGCCCCTCAACATCCTCTGCCTTGACATTTCAAAACAGAAGGTCTACGGGGCTAGAATGAAGCCTGCCTAGTCCAGATTAGCCCACTTACATAACCTTCACTTCAAATGCTTAAAAATAACAGAACAAAGACCCAGCTGGTTCACACACACACAGTGCTTTATTGAGTTTATAGTTCAAGAATGCACACATACATACATAAATTGTGTAGGTGAATACATTCACACATCAGAAATGGATCGATCTCTGCCCCTGCAAAAGAAGTGGGCAGGATCTTTCCATTTGCATGTGTTGACATTATATAAACAGGTGCATGCAGCAGCGAGAATTAGACTCTTGCTTGACACCAGAGTTAGTATTAGCTTGAAGCACATTCTTCCAACCTTTGAACAATAATTATCTGTAAAGCCTTTGAAATTCCAGCACACCCTATTTTTTTAAAGTACACATTTCGTGACCTCATGCATGTTAGTGGTATCATGGTGAATAAAGCAGAGGCCCCCACAAACGCTGAAGGTATTTTTAATCAGCTAAGATTTGGTAGTGCAATAATGCAATAGAAAAGGTTGTCTGAATCTCAGTTTGAAATTGAAACCAACAGTGGGTGTGGTTTGAAGGGCTGACAAATCCAGCATACAAGCTATTTTACAGTGGTACATACTGTACATAGTGACACAGATATTGGCATGGTAGCAGATTCATTGGTTTATTGTGTCATTTGTTACTTTTAAAACAAGGAAATCTTTTGCCGGCATTCTCTTCTTGATCAAAATGAAGCAACAAATCCAAGAGTGTACGCGGTATTTACATTTTTCAGGCAATTGAGTTTGTACACACAGTGTGTAAAGTACTATATACTGTACCGTTGTGCACGTCAGGCTTTTGATGAATCTCTCCTGCACTGAGAAGAGACATTGGTTACTTCCATGATGAGCTGCAGTGTAGACTTCCACACTGATGCGTACATTTGCATTTTTTTCAACCAGCAGACCGTGTTAACATTTTCCTCCTGAATTTCACCTGTTGACCTTCAGAAACCCCTCTAAACCTTAAAGGGAATATTTTGCATTTCAAACAAAGTGTCTTAAGTAGAACCACCTGCCAGTGCTCTTGTGCATAATCCTGGAGAGAGAAAGGCTGTGACCTCATATTCATTAGTATGGTCTAGTGTTGCAGAGACACGACACTGGCTTTCATTACCTAGAGGACTTAATTATTGGTGTGCGTTACCTTCCCAGAGGATACACAGACTGTTTGGATGGTTTCTTGTGGAGTAACCTAGAGATGTTGCAGTCAGGAAGACAACTGTGCTCTAATCAAGAGAGAGAAGCGACTGACTACATCATTACTTTTACATTGTCTTAGCATATATTTTTGATTTGTCTTGTGCTGCTTAGAAAGCGATGATTTTGTTGTCTATTATTCAGTCTTATCATAACATCAAGTAGACTATTTGGCAAAGCGTAAGCATAGCATTTGCACCTACTTTACTCTCTGTTGTGTTTTTTAGGAGCGTGGAAGTGGCATGGGTAAGCTGGAGCCAATCTCTCCTGTGAGCCCAGTCCATATGGACCCTGACTTGGATCTAGTGCCAGCTCGATTCTCAAAGGAGGAGCTAATCCAGAACATGGACCGTGTGGACAGGGAGATCACCATGGTGGAGCAGCAGATCTGCAAGCTTCGCAAGAAACAGGTATGCCTAGGGATCTGGCAGTAATTTAGACATTACATTGGCTCGCTGTCTGCCTGGAGATTGCTTACTGATGCTATCTCAAATTTTTTTCTGCTTAGCTCTTTGTTTTTACGACAGATTTATGCTGCTTCGTAGAGAAGTTCTGGCCATGTCTCTGTACATGCCTCAATTGTTGGGAGTGATTTATATTCCTGCAAAGCATTCAACCTGTTAAGTGTTGGGACAGTACTCAAAGCACCAAAGGGGTGGTTTTGTAGGTTTCATACGACTCCTTATTTTATTACCAGTGTGTTGTGTAACTGTCCAGTGACAGCAAAGTTGAACATATCAAGTTGTAACTTCATTCATGCACATACTCCACATTTTTTCCAGGCATGCCTGAGAGTGTAAAAACGTACTGACGAATTGCTTTGTGGATGAATTGCGGCTCTAGATGATCAGGTATTTGCTGGTGCTGCCACCTTTATTGAGTATCCTTAGTGCTCATGTGTGGTTTTCCAATGCAACTCTCCCTGGTCGGCTTCTGTTGGCATCAGTGTGAGAAAGTCTTAAACAGATTTTGCAGTGTTGTAATCACTGCATTCAAGCTGCATAGCTGTGCCATGGATTTCTACCTGCACCCTGTCAGACAACTGCATTCTCTTCTCCTTCCCTTTTTATTTAGGAAAAGTATGTTAAAAATATAGGAAGTTATATATAACAATTTCCTCGATATATAGAGCTATTTCTTCATATTTTGGTCACACCACTTTTCTTTTGTGTCTTCCATGTAAAGAACTGTATTAACTACCTCCCTATTCCACTATGAATACAGTGGTGCCCCGCCTAACGAATTTCATCCGTTCCGGCGTCACGTTCTGTGGGCGAATCATTCATTAGCCGGAGCGAGTTTTCCATAGGAATACATGTAAAACCAATTACTGGTAATCCGTTCTGGACCCACAAAAACTCCGATATAAAGTATGTATTACACACCCGTACATGCAAATTTATTGATTTATAAAGACACTTACCAGAGGAGGATGAGACGGAGACAGCCATTTTTCTTAGGTCCCATGATGAAAAACACAAAATCAAGCAGTATTTTAGGGGAAAAAAGGCAAATATGTATTGCTGAGTTCACGTTGACGTTTAACTCGGCTGGGATAGACCCGGAAGTTAAGTCTTTCGTGTTACAAAAAAAATTTCATAACTCGGTTTTTCTCAAGTCGTTACCTGAATCTTTCCCATAATACGAAATTCGTGACCCGAATCATTTTCGTTAGCTGGGACACAATATGGCCAATGGTTTTATGTGTTATTCGAAATTTTTGTTCGTAGAAGCATTTGTTACCCGAGGCACCACTGTACCATCATAATATTACCATACTCTTTATCATGAATTAATATGCATTTGGTCTGGTTAGATTGTAAGTTATTAAAGTGACCCTTGACCAGTGACCAGTATTGTTCAGACTGCTTTTCCCTATAGCACTTGGTTTCATTGACTGCGAAAAGCTATTTGACACTATTTGCTTGATAATCTTAAAATACTGTTTGAATGCTTGAATTATTATGAGATCTATTGAGGTTTTAGCCAGATGTTCTCATGATTGGTTTTGGTTCACCTTCCTGCATTTCCCCTGGGACTAAATCTGGACAACTACTACCATACCCTACAGAAAATTATATATTTTGGTTTAAGGTGATTAAGGGGCTCAATACAAATCCTGTTTTGTATGGATAGTTTTACAGTCTGGCTCTGCTCAAGCATTAAAACATCTGGACTAATTAAGTGAAATGGTAAGGTTTGGAAAAGTCAGTGGATCGGAGGGGGTTTGTGCTTAGATTACCGCCAGCCTGTGTCATGTCAGCCAAGCTCAGGATGTCTGGTTTATTTTATTTTCCTTGGTGTTGGGTTTGGAAATTGAAGGGGGTCCCTTTGAGAATGTCAGTGTATCGCCCACCAGATGCACGCTCAGGCCTATAATAGCACATTATGATCCATCTTTACTCTTCTGTGGACTGTCTGGAGGCCACCTTTTCTCTTTCTCTGAAGCTAGTGACAGGAGAGAAGAAGAATAACGGTGTGCAGTTGGGGCCTGACTAAACTGTAAAGCAGCTAAGGGCAAGGCATAAAATTACGCTTTGGCTCAGTCTTCAGTTCACTTGTACACTGCTTGCACATATTTAAAATAAGATGCCAAGGGTATTCATTTTGGATTGAAAATGAAAATGCACAGTTGATAAATATGGATACTAAAGTGGCACTGATAAATGGCCAACTGCTTATATGATTGATAATACCACATTAATACACCTATCTGTATCTGTGTTGAAAAAATACTGCTTTTCATGTTGGATCATATAATGCAGTTTAATAATTTCAGTCTTTTGCCTCTGGCCACTGGGTAGATTAGACAGTAGAGCATCAGACTTTTAATCTGATGGTCCAGGATTCATGTCCCTGTTCAGGCGTGGACATGTGGCAGCAAGATGCATTCCTTTACACAATTTCCTCTGGGATTAATGACGTATTTCTGATCCTGAATCTAAGCAGTGTACTTTCTGCTTGCGTAGGTAAGTGTGTGAGGATTACAGATGAGAGGTCGACCGATTATTGGTGCCGATATTTGGAATTTTGACATACACTCAACAAAAATATAAACGCAACACTTTTGTTTTTGATCCCGTTTTTCATGAGATGGACTCAAAGATC
>JAQQAE010022843.1:0-10170 GCA_029823295.1 Pseudamia nigra
ATCGGTATCGGCAGATATCCGAATTCAGGTATCGGGATCGGATCGGAAGTGGAAAAATGTGGATCGGTGCATCCCTAGAACATGAATAACTTAAGTTATATTTTGGCTCTTTGTTACTGCTTGTCTACTTTTCTGTTTATTGTTATTATCTTAGTATATTTATGTTTCATGTTCAGTGTTAAAAATGAATGTTTTATCAGTCAGTCAATCAAGGTACAGATTTCTGAAGTATGACAGCTTTTCGCAGATGTGCAGAATTATTTGAATAGCTATGCTACGAAAGGTAATACATGTACATCAAGAAAAAATGCTGACCGTCTGTGCTTTAAGTGCTACATCACATGGCACATTGTGCTAAGCCTTCAATTACAGCTGTGCCGGGGCTGAGAGGTCAGACGGTTGGAGTGACGCAGAAGCAGCACGAAGGGATCTCATTACCTCAGATGCCTTCAGGGAGCTATGGATGGCTGAAGTTTATGGAGAGTGAGAATTTCACTTATAGGATCTTTGTCTTTCCACTGTGTCTTCAATAACACATGCTATGTGATGCTGTCTTAATGTGTTTCTTTATACCTTTTCCTAATTCACAGTGGACTATTTCCACTTAGTGTGAGCTCTTTCTCCTACCTCACTGCGGTCTTTACATTGGCCTTGGATTCTCCAGTAGTCTCCACCACACTATCAATATAGGTCTTACCTTGTCTGTGTCTTGTTGTATGGGGCAGTGGTAGTTACAAGTTTTATAAAAGCCATCCCCTATGTTTTTACTCTGCCAGCCAAGGAATGAGTATGAAAGCATTGCTGTTAAACAGCTCCATAGGCAGGAATGTCTGGAGGTTGTAGCAGCCTTCCTGGGGTTTCTGTGGCTGAGTGGGAAGAAGAGAGTTTGGCTGAGTTAGGTGAGGGCGAAATTACTCCCACGGAGCATCTGTTTGCTGTGCAGGATTCCTCAAAGGAACTGGCTTAAGATGACTGGAATTTCACTGTAACCTCTCCCAAAAAATGAGTCACAGTCTTTCTCACAAATTTCATGAATGTGTGAAGACTTCATCCAATCCTATGTTGAGTGCTACGTCAATCTTTAATCTATGCAAGAGGAAACCTGTTAACATCTAACAACTTCAGTATAAACCATTAATTTATCAGTTTTTAGGGACCAACTTGACAAATGTAGTAAATGGACTTAGACATAAGTAGCACCTTTCAACTGTGAGGTACTCAACGTGATTTATACTTTGTTCCAATGCCCTTAAATACTTCCACAAGTTTAAACACCAGTGAAACAGTCACTGAGATAAACTTGGCTCCTAGTGATTATGTCTTGCTCAGGGACAAGGACATAAGGACCTGGGCATTAAACCCCCAAAACTCCACTTCATGGACAACACACACTGACCCACAGCATCTCCAGTAGAGATGACCAAGGTCATTACAGTTATCGATATTATTGTGGTATTGTTAAAATGTCCTCAATATGTTCAGACTGCTTATACACATACTGAAATTATTTTGCCAAGTTTTATTTTGACACACACTGACAGCTTGAAACGGGCTGAGGTGTGGCTATGTCTGTACATAGGAGATCACATCACATACCTAATTTTGCTTTTATTTTGTTTTAGGTCACATACAGACTTCTGCTTGATATATAAATTATGGTACATGCTGATTTTCTATTTAATTGCACTGCATAAATATGGATGCAGCAGAAAAGGATTTATACATCGGATATACATATGGGTCTGCTTGCATAAGCAACAAAGTCAGCAAAGTTATATGTGGTATTGCAATCTGAACTATGTACAGATACAGCCGTGCTTCAGCCTGTTTGAGGCTGCAAACCAGCAGGGGGTCAAGCTGTGCTGAAGCACGATTGTCCACGATCCCCACCCCCCCAGCTGGTTCACATTCAAACTGACAACAACGACATTGATGACTGATGGATTTTAAAAGAACAAAATATCTTGGTGAGAGACTAAACTGCAATATTATTGTGTGGAATGGATGAGTAGAGTCTGCAGGTTTGAGTACACACAACATGTACAGCAGCACAATGTGTCTGTGTCGAGAACACTGGATTTCTAACATCTGACATTGATGTAGCTGGACTTGCTCAGTTTTTTACAGCTGCCAAAACAACAACAACGACGACAGTTTAACATTAACAGGATATATGCAGTGAAAATTGAGTACTACTAAAATTTTATATCCTCTATTGGTATAACTACAGCTTAAAGTATTTTAATATCTTTGGATTACGCCAAATGATGGTTGGTGTATTTACAAGTCACATGTAATTCATGAACAAGAACAAGATGCAATTCGTTATAATAAAGTTTTAATATATTTACTGCTTCCATCCTCATTTTTCATCCATCAGGGTGTTTATTTACAGTATTAAACCACTGTTGTATTACAATACAAACAGTGGTTCACATGTACAGTGTTGGCTGCAACTAGACCTTGTGGTGCGATCGTGCTGTTTTTTTTTTTTTAAAACACCGTTGTAGCTTGTAATGATAAATTAAACAACCGTACACAACACAGTGAACACCTGTCATTGTCATTCACTTATGGCTTGAAGTTGATGCTGAGGTTGGAACTGCTAGGCAGAAGGCCTAGAGGAAGACCAAAGAGCAGATTTATGGATGTGGTGATGTGGTGAGATGGATGTGGTAGTTTGTGTGAGAGAAGAAGATGCAGAGGATAGGGTGAGATGGAGGCAGATGATTCGCTGTGGCGACTCCTGAAGGGAACAGCCAAAAGGAAAAGAAGAAGCCCACACCACAAGCTAGTATGTACAAAGAGTCCAAAGATAATAACTCCACCGAATGTTTGCTTTGTCTTATACTGTGCATCATAAACCAAATGCAAGTCGATATTGTAACACACTCAACGTAAGCTCATGTCGAGCTGAATCCAGTGTTATATAACGTGTATGACTTGCAACCCCGCACAGCAAATGGACAAAAATACAGAAAAATCACAGCATCAAAACGCAGCGATGATTAAAAAAAAGTTCATCTTACCTTTTGATGTTTCTCATGTGAAGTTGCTCCAATGTAAATAAAACTCCATATTATGTTAAATCCATTTGATATCGTTCCACCAACCATAAAATCACTGGAGGTTATGGATCGTTAGGACACCTAATGGCCGACGTAAAGAAACTGTACACTGAGCCGGGTACATGCGTCAGAGCGTGTTCTTTATTCTTTTTTCTTTATTTCTCCTGGGACCCCTCCTGGGGTTACAGAGAATCCATATACAACAAAGCAGGAGGGAAACAAATTATTCCTTTCATGCAAACCAAATTAAAAATACAAAAATAAGTAGTCAAGGAAATGCATAATTAGTTAACCATGTGCAAAACCAGATAAAATTTCTTTACAAAATTTTGCAAGTTTGCGCTGATGTGAACGATGTGAATTTCCCCTTTTCATGAGATCAGTAAAGTATATCTATCGATCTGTAGCGTAATATCTTTGGCATTAAATAGCTTCTCCATTTTATATACATTTGGTCTAAGCCTTATACAAACGGGAAAATATTTTTGCCTTTGCAAGTTAAAATAACTACTGTACATTCAAACAAATAATGATATTCATCACCAAGCTTTCCTGAAGTACAGATAGTACATATGCGACGGGCATATTCAATGCCATAAAATCCACCCACCGTCACTGGAATTCGACTATCACCACATCTGAACTTCGCCGAATAGTCATCTAGACTGCAAAAATAACTTTCCAACTGGAAATCATGCTTAAATATCCGATGATTTGAACAAAGACTATTATTGAAGATTTTAGATTTCCAATTTTGCCTCATGATGTCTATTATTCTCATCCAGACTGCAGCTTTTACATGCCTATCATTCACAACATCTGTACATCCCCATAGGTGAGAAAATCCTGTATAATCAAAAATTTGCTTTTGTATTTTTCCATATCTAATTGGACAAAATCGAACACGCTGTCGACTTGTCCATCACTTTCTGTAGGTTCTGGGCTTTCCAACGATATTTCAAGCATCCTGATTGGTCAAATCTGTCTAGAACAAACAGAACCGGTAGCAATGTCAGACATATTTCGACTCGTTGCATAGGGACCAGATATAATGCATGCCCTGTGCTTCCGGGTTTGTTTTGGGACCTTATGATTGAAAAACAATAGATTATCCAAGGAAAAGCTACAAACTTACTCCAGATGAGGCTTTAGACATATTTTTGCAGATACTGGTAATAATATACAGCCCAGTGACTCATTTTACCACCGAGAGACATGTTCAAACAATGGACAAAACAAAGACACGAACACACACTGACCGTTATTTACTGGTTGATTTTATTATAAGCTGTTTTGTTATGACTGTTATAACTTGTTATAAGACTTTTTGACCTATTGACTTATTCATTTGTGCTGAATTGTGCCATCCTGTGACGATTTTGTTACTTTTTTTTAATTTTATTTTTTTTACAAAACCATGTATATCTTTGGCCTGTTTCACCTGAATCTCACCAAACTTGCTGCAGTTGTTGTCCATCCATTGATTCAATCATTTCTTGATTTGTAGCCTTCCCTACTGAGAAATTGATTTATATTTTATGTAAATGTGTGGATTTTTTTCAGACGAAATATAGATTTATGTATTTCAAACCTCATTTACTGTCACTGAGTATCCTTTATTTTCAGATTTTCACATCAACAGTAATCACTAAAAGCCCTGCTTCGATTTGACGCTAAGATCAGACATGTAGGTCTTGTAGAAGCTGAGAAAAACATGATTTATTGTGGTTATTTATTGTGGGTCATTTTCAGAGAAATGGAAGGCCAGGGCTTAAGAGATTTTTAATTATTTTGCATATATGTTTGATTTGTGGTTTCCAATTTATTGTCTCATCTATTATGAACTGAAGGAATTTGTTGTTGTCGATCTGTTTTACTTCTACAATTCCCAAATAACATTTTTGTTTTATTTAACAACCTATTTCTGTCAAACCATATTTTGAATTTGTTAATTTCATTAGTGATTAAATTAAATTCTTACCAGAACAAAAGATGTTTGTGCAATCAGCACAAATTGTTTATTTCTTCAATTGCATCCATAACAGTGTAAGATGTTGTTCTGCCCGTTTGAAAGCCGTATTGGCTGCCAGAGAGTAATTTATGCTTTTTTAAAGAAATTATCCAGTCTATTGTTGAACAGTTTTTCTAATATTTTAAGGAATTGTGGAAGTAAGGAGTCTGTAGCTGCATCACTCCTATCTTCAATCATCTTATCCTTCTCCATAAAGTACTCAGGTTAATCTGTGTGTTTTGAATTATCTCTTATAATTCTATTTAACCACATGTTTCTTTAATACTGTCTTTGTTATCTAATATTTTCTTATAGAACTCTTTCTTGCTCATCTTTTATATCTAGTTTCTGCCTCTTTAGTTCTTACTGATAAATACTCTGTTTGGTGTACAGTGGTACCCCGGATAATGAACGCTTCTACCAATGAAAAATTCTGGTAACGAAAAAAATTTGGTCAAAATTGTGTCCCAGCTAACAGAAAAATTTCGGGTTACGACTTTCGTAATTCAGGTTACAAATTTTTCCACCTATTTTTCACTTTTTTCACCTAAAATACTGCTTCATTTTGTGTTTTTCATCATTGGACCTAAGAAAAATGGCGTCTCCGTCTCATCCTCCTCCAGTAAGTGTCTTTATAAATCAATAAATGTGCACATACGGGTGTGTAATACATACTTTATATGGGAGTTTTCACCTGTCCAGAACGGATTAATTTGTTTTATATGTATTCCTATGGAAAAACTCGCTCCAGCTAATGAATGATTCGCCCAATGAACGCGACGCCGGAACGGATTAGATTTGTTAGCCGGGGCACCACTGCATTTTTCTTTTTGCGAGCATTTTGTAATCCTTTTGTGAACCACGGACAAATGCTATATTTCATGTTGGTTTTTTTTTTTTTAATTGGTCAGTGTTTATCATATAATTGTTTGCAAATGAATATTGGCTCCAAACATTAGTTATCGGCCTCCTTAAGTACTAATAATTGTATCTGTCCTGAAAAACCCTAGTTACATGTTGTAACCTCAGCTCTCAGCATGTATTTATTGGTCTGTATCAAATGAAAGAAGTTATTTGAAATAATAGCACCATATGACTTTCATATGCTACACACTTTACTGTTGCATGGGTAAAATTGGACACAACTACAAATAGACATGTTGTAGACACAGGTATCAATGTCAGGACTCCTGTTAACCTTGCTAATGAAACTTTACACAATAGTGATCTCTGGACCATTTTACTTCCATCCAAGCTTTTATATTGGGTAGTTGTGCTGAGTCATATGGGGTGCTTGGTTCAAGGACAGGCTGTAAGTTCATGTAGGTGGAAGGGAGAACGTTTAACGTCTTCTGGATAGTGTAGTGAGTGTGCACGAGGGTGTGTTGACAGGGTGGGTTTGACAACACTTCTTGCCTTGGCCCGTTAGATTCTGCTGATGTGCCAGCCACTCCGTGCATGTGCAGCCAAATCATTGATAGTGAAGTATATGTGGAGCAAATGGAGCCCACTATGTCCATGTTATTGTCTCATTTTTACTGCACTCATTATTCCTGGTACTGAAACATATTTGAATTTATAATCAATACAATTTTATCTCTGATATTTGTATAGTGCATAGTGGATTGCAAATTGCAGTATACTGTGTTTTATTTATGGATATTGTTTATAATTTTCAAAACAGGTGAAAATATTGAACTTAAAACATGACATGCAGTCTCTTGTGCAAGAAATGTTGGATTTAATGGCTTTGAGGCAAAAATATATAGCCACCACAACTCTCCAGATTAACTTTTGGACCAAGGAGTGCATATGCTCCCAACCTGAAAAAGTTGGGTGCACAGGGCAAAATTTAGACACACAGGCCAAAACTGTGGTCACACATAGTACCATGAAACTGAAAATAAAAAAAGTGGTATTATTGGCTTCTTACACCCTCTTTTCTATGGCGTCCAGTGCAGGTCAACTGAACTGCAGCCGGGTCACTCAGGCAGTTACAATATTCACGTGCATTTCTACACCAACTGGACAAACTTGAATCTACTGTAACTCAATCTGAAAGCTGACCTACTCTACCACCATACAGTACAGATGCTGCCTCGCTGGCTTTCACAGACACATTTGACCTACAGTAACTCAGAGAAATATGTTCCTTGCATAAAAACATTAATTACAATAGCTACTAGCATTACTGATTTGATATTGAAAATTAATTGATGTTAAGAATGTAAGACAGAAGGAAATGCATGAGCATTTGAACTACATCATGACTTTACTCTTTCCCCTCCTTGACTAAAAGCTATCAAATATTCAATAGGGACATGTCTTCAGCGTGTTGACCTCCACGTGACCCACCAGCACATTGACAGGATGACCCTCCTCCAGAATTTGTGGAATTTACTGATGGATGATGCCACATTTTTAAGATTCGATACAATACTAATTACTTTTTTGGGAAATTGAATCGATGTCGATACTGATCATTTCTCATTGGTGATTTTTTTTTTTCTTTTTTTTCAATCAAAATATTATTGCCAAAGACAATGTGTCCCTTTAACAACTTTAATGTTGCAAAAATGATCATTATCACAATTCTATTATTTTAAACATTTTTAATAAACAGCATGTACTTTTTTTATTCTGAGACAGAAATATCAGCTTCAGTCATTTATTTTCATGGTATGAAAAACATGATGTTCTATTTGAATTCTCTCTGAAGAAATGTCTAAACAGTCTGTTCATCACGACTACTTTTAAAATGACACTGTGATCATTATGATTGTGTATTTAGGTACAGAAGGACACATTACAAGTACCTGGACACAATGTGTTGGTCATGTGTCTCAAGATGTGTTTTAAGTCGTGTTGCTGCTGTGCTGAACTTTATTCTCACATAAACAACCCCTTGCCGTAGTTTTCAGCAGTTATAAATGAGTCCAAATCACGCTCCTCTTTATGTCATACATTGCTACATTTTCTCCGCCTACTAACATTTAGATTTGATGACTTGCTGAGCAGGTTCTAGCAGGCGACGAACAAACTCAGGTAACCAGCATCTAGGGCTCTTCGTGCCATGTGTCACGTCTGGACCAGTTCAATATGCGGTCGGATGGGGGGTGTTTTGCATGAAAACACAGGTAAGTTACGGGCCATGTGCTCTGTACCAGGAGACACAACTCCGCTGTGAAATCGAACTCTCCGCACAATGGCTCACGATGGAGCAATATATTTTGTCCTACTACTGTGTTGGTGACTGGTGTGCGACAGATGTCAGATTGTAAGTCGCAAAATGTAAAAATTGGTTGCAAATGTGACCGTTTTGGTCACAATCTGGAGCTCAACTCCAAGTATCTGCCAACACCCAATGTTTCCCATTTGTTTTATATTCATAGGCTGTGAAATAGCTCTTAAATTTGCTCTTCATAAACCTTAAACTTAAGTCACTGAAACTTGCATCAAGCTCTGACAGTAGTACAGGGATTCCCATTGCTCCACCTCATTTTAGTCCAATTCAGAGATTTTAACTAGTCTGCCCTTTTCGTCTCCCCACCCACAAACTACAAATTATGGTACAATCTCTTCTTTCTTGTCTTTCAAACTAAATAATGAGATTCCAAATTGAGTAAGGTTCATTGCACACTTTAGTGTGGGCTGTGGTTTGTCCCAGAACTCTAAAGGTCATGTATTCATTGATGTTTGTGGAGGCCACTGCTCGTCCCTTTGAAATTCTCTTTTAGATTTTGCTTAGCCTCTCCTATACATTCACACATCTCTACTCTGCACCCTTAAGTACCAACTGTCCAGTCCACGGACGTACCCACAAATTCCCCCACTTTATAGGCTTTAGTCCCACTAATGCATCTCTGTATCTGAACATTAGATCACCCAATATGAACGTTGTGATTCATATTCCAGTAAAAGCCATGTGGGAATTTCTCGTCACGTTTTCCTCAAGCCATGTATTACTGGAGTAGAGATGAGTACCTGTTCAGCAGTTTACATTTCATTGCCACATCCTTGTTTGGTTTCCAGCATGTCTGACTTTCTCACCGTCAGTGTGAGGGATTATTTTTCTTAGCTGCTATGATGCAGAAGAGTTGAATAGTACAATTCATTTCTGACACGTGCATCCGGGAGTGTATTCCAGAAAGCAGGTTTAAGAAACTCAAACTGACCCCGAGTTCACAGTTTTCCAGAGATGGGGAGCTGTGATAAATGTTTATTTATGTGTGTGCATATGTAGAGGAAAAAGCTTGTGTGTAAATATAAATGTCTATGTATTTTCAAAAAAGAAAGATAAGTTTTAAGTTTTGAAGTAGCTTTTTATCTTTGTTTTAATTCAGTTTCTCAGTACATCCTCGGAACCCTGTAGAAAGTCCAAACATTCTCGGAGTAGTTTTCAGTTCCAAGTTCAGTGGGCCATTTTGGTGCAGATGATGCAATTGAGTCACTTCCAGTTCCATCCACAAACTTGTAGCAGAAAGACAACAGGAGTGTGTGAAAACAGCTGCTGGTTTTGATTCTTTAAGGATCACTAGAAAAGAAATGCAGCAAATGGAATTCTTTTACCGCCACAGACACATACTAGAAGTCACTGACACCATCTACCATCCACTTTGGTGCATTTAAATGATGTTACACATGCATGTAAGTCATGCATGCATATTGTTATTAATATGCATGCTATATCACAAAGTCAGTGTCATATCTTACCTGGTTCATTGAACGTCTCTGAGGTCAAAGCTCAAAACTGTCTGAAGTCCCTTGACATTGGTCCACACCACTGTCAGACAACCTTGTGTGTTTACCTGAGGTGTGGGAATGGGTGAGTACAACTCACAGTAGGGGTGGGGTTTTTTTTTTTGGCAGAAACCAGGAATAATTTCACCAAAATTAAATAGGTGTTTTCATAAACATCAATAAGTTAATTTAGAGATGGTATTGCCATATCCAGTGGACTTTTACCAAACACTTTTTGTGTCTGTCTCATGGTCTGTGTTTACTTTTTAAAAAAATTCCTGTACATTTCAAACCGGGCAACACATTAAGGCAGAAGTTGGTCCATCCTAAGGACAAAATACCCAGACACAA
>JAQQAE010022844.1:0-10170 GCA_029823295.1 Pseudamia nigra
AATATGGGGTGCCGGACGCACTGATTAGGGCTGTTCGGTCCCTGTATGACCGGTGCCAGAGTCTGGTCCGCATTGCCAGCAGTAAGTCGGATTTGTTTCCGGTGAGGGTTGGACTCCGCCAGGGCTGCCCTTTGTCACCGATTCTGTTCATAATTTTTATAAACAGAATTTCTAGGCGCCGCCAGGGCGTTGAGGGAGTCTGGTTTGGTGACCTCAGGATTGGATCTCTGCTTTTTGCCGATGATGTGGTTCTGTTGGCTTCATCATGCCATGGCCTACAGTTCTCACTGGAGCGGTTCGCAGCTGAACATGAAGCGGCTGGGATAAGAATCAGCACCTCCAAATCTGAGACCATGGTCCTCAGCCAGAAAAGCATGGAGTGCTCTCACCGGGTCGGGGATGAGGTCTTGCCCCAAGTGGAGGAGTTTAAGTATCTAGGGGTCTTGTTCACGGTGCACCATCCGCAGTGATGCAAGCTCTGCATCGGTCTGTTGTGGTGAAGAAGGAGCTGAGCCGAAAGGCAAAGCTCTCGATTTACTGGTCAATCTACGTTCCTACCCTCACCTATCGTCATGAGCTTTGGGTCATGACCGAAAGAACAAGATCCAGGATACAAGCGTCTGAAATGAGTTTCCTCCGCAGGGTGGCTGGGCTCTCCCTGAGCGATAGGGTGAGGAGCTCAGTCATCCGAGAAGGACTCAGAGTAGAGCCGCTGCGCCTCCGTGTCGAGAGGAGCCAGATGAGGTGGCATCTGGTTCAGATACCTCCTGGACGCCTCCCTGGGGAGGTGTTCTGGACATATCCCACTGGGACGAGGCCCCGGGGAAGGCCCAGGACACGCTGGAGGGACAATGTCTCTCGGCTGGCCTGGGATTGCCTCGGGGTCCCCCCAGATGAGCTGGATGATGTGGCCAGGGGAGAGGGAAGTCTGGGATTCCCTGCTCAAGCTGCTGCCCCCGCAACCCGACCCCACGGAGAAGTGGTAGAAGATGGATGGATGGATGGACTTTTCATCACTCCTTATTAACAGCACTGTTAACAAACAAATGTTTGAATAGATGGGACAGAGGCAGGTGGCCACAAGAAAAGTCCACATTTCTAGTCAGAGGGCCAAATACATTCAAATGATCTTGATAAATGCTCTTGCACTTATTTTACGTATTCCTACCCTACAGCACTCAAGGCATATTCCACTGCTTACCATTCAACCACTTACTCAAACAAGTTGAGTGGGGTTGAGTGTCTTGCTCAAGGACACTTCAGCCTGCACACATGAAAAGCTGTGAATCATATTGCTAACCTTCCAGTTCATAGATGGCTCTCTCTACCTGCTGAACCACAGCTGCCCAGTTTTAAATATCATAAAAACTTGGATATTAACAAGTTTTTGGATATGCTCTACATATTTTGTATACACCACAATCTGTTTGTGTGCATCACCATATAAAGAAAGGTATATCGAAAAGGACTTTGCAGAAGTTAGAGAGCAATCACAAAGAGAGTGCTTCCCACTAATAACTGGACTTTTTAAAAATTCCTTTCTGTGTTGTTATGTCTGTCTCAAGACTTTTGTACAGATATGTGATGTTAAATGGAATATGCACAACTGGACATGTGAACAGGAAATGATTTGGATAATTGTCTTTTTTGTAATAAGGGGAAAAACAGAATATTGTGTGCATATAGACCGTCATTGCCTCCGTTTAAATGCACACTAGTTTTCCACTATTATTCCAAATATGTCAAAATACTTAATTTGACAAGTATTATGTCAAAGGCATATTCCACTTGTTTTTTTCCAGCCTATTTAGCGAATGTGTTTTCCAGGTAAGGCATTTGACATGTTCCATTATGCTAGTTTTTGGAGGGTTCTTTGGGCATGGATACACTATATTTGGCAGGTTTAGCTCAGCTATGATGGAAACAAAGATAAACAGATGAATGGATGAAGATGGATGTTCCATATTTCCATTCAGGAGAAGCATTCTTAATTGTAAACATGACATTATAACTGTCAAGAAAAAAAAAATAGAACTCCGTCTAACAACTGAAATTTTAAAAAGTGAGGGCACACAGAGGTGGAATGCTTTTTTTCCTGGTTTCATCAAATTTCAGCCATGGATGTCAGTGATATTGCACATAATACTGGGGAAAATGAATGTTATGTTCCCTCAGGCTTTACAGTGCCATTTAAAGTCTTCTTCTATATTTTATCAAAATTATAGACACATTTAAGGATGTGTCTATAATCAAAATTATAGACACATTTACGGTATATACATATACCGTATTTTCCGGGTTATATGTCGCTCTGGAGTTTTAGTTGCACGAGCCAAAAAATGTATAATGAAGAAGAAAAAAAAGTGTATAAGTCGCTCTGAAGAACACGTCACATTTTTTCGGGGAAATTTATTTGACAAAATCCGACACCAGGAACAGACATTTCATCTTGAAAGGCAAGTTATAGTAATAATAGAATAGAGAACAACAGGCTGAATAGGTGTCTCGTATGTTAACGTAATATAACATAATATGACAACGGAGGCCCCGCTGTCATGGTCTTTATTCATACTGAAAATCAAGATCAAGTGAGCTTTTTCCCTTCTGCTCTGTGGGAGGTTTCTGTCCTCCCTGAGCTCGCCTTAGGACACCTGCGTTACCGTTTGACTTGTGTACCGCCCCAGTCAAACACCACACCTGCCACTGTCCCTAGAGCGGGTTGCGGGTGGCCGGGCGTTTGACACTAGAAGCGAGAGCTCGGGGCTCGCCTCCCCGCCTCACCGGGTAAGTGAGGGCACCAACACGTATGGTGTTAAGCTGATGACAGGTATGGTTATTACCAGTAATGTCTACATTTTAAATTGTCAGTCATTTAAAATGTAGACATTGTGTACCTGCGGCAGATGCAGGTACACAAGCCTAGAGTGATCTCTAGCGGCTGTCAGTGTGACAAACAACAAACACTCAAAATAATTTGTATACTGTATATGTCGCTCCGGTGTATTTGTCGCTCCCCTAGCCAGACTCTGAAAAAAACCGCAACGTATAAGCCGGAAAATACGGTGTATATATATATATATAACAGGTAAAAAATTTTCAAACACCCCAATTTTTCCATTTTTTTTCTGAAATCTGAGCAGTTCAAATTCAATGTATAGCTTGAAATGGTACAAAGTGCTGAACTGCCAGAGGTTAGCAAAGATAAGGTTACTCAAAACTGAACACTAATGTAAATTTCAGAATTATACAAAAAGGCCCTTTTCAGGGAACAAGACATGGTTTTAAATCTTAACGCTGTTCTGCACCAGTAGATGTTGATCAAGCCTTGAAAGTTGGTGCAACTAATTCCTACAGGTGTCCCAAGTTTTCTTGATTAATTAAAACCCCCTCCGTCTGCAACAAAGCAGTGTTAGAACACACTGTGGTAACATACCCTCATGAGCATTATTTGAACAGTATTGTACTGCAGAAAGCATTTTGTTGCAATAAATATGGTGAGAAAAAGGAACAAAAACAATGGGAGAGACAAACCATTGTAACACTTAGAAGTCAAGGTGTCAGTGATTACAGTTTCCTTCATCATCAAAAGGCAAGAGTCAACAGCTTGAGTGATAGGTGGCTCACAGGACAACAGCTTCTAGCACAGCGTAATAGTGGCCATAGTAAGCAAGTCTTAGTTTCAACTGTGAAGAATTCCAGGTGTGGGTTTGACACGTCAAGTTGCAGTAAGAAAACCATGCTAAGATGTCAGAATAGCCTCTTTTTATTATTCTGACATCTCAGCAATGGCTTTCTTGTACAAAATTGGAGTGTTCTAAAACTTTTGACCACTAGTGTATATATAAAAGAGGAGTTTGCATGTTCTCCCCTGTGTGCGTGGATTCTCTCCGGGCACTCCAGCTTCCTCCCACAACCAAAAATATGCATTATTGATTAGGTTAATTCATCACTCTACATTGCCCATAGGTATGAATGTGAGTGTGAACAGTTGTCTGTCTCTATATGTCATCCTTTGATGAACTGGTGACTCACACAAGGTGTACCCTGCCTTTGCCCAAAGTCATCTGCAACAGGCACCAGCAGCCTCCCTTACCCTTGCAAGAATTAAGGGGTAGAAAATGGATGGATGGTTCATTTTACTTTTGCTCACAGAATCCTGTAAAAAGCTGTTTTGTGTGCATGTTTTTTAATATTTCCCTCCTTTTCTTCTACAGTGATCTCATCTGTATGGCTGTTTCTGGTTGCAGTGCTCAGCTCCACGCTAACCAGCCTCTGGATGTAAAAGCACAACGGATAGCATAAAAATTTGCACGTTGATCTTGAGATTCGAACCTTACTAATAACTGCTGTCAAATCAACTCTGGCATTTTACACTATCAGTCCATTCTGTCGACTGCTGTGGAAACGTATCATTTAGGCTCTGATTTTGTGTTTTTGTCTTAAAATTGTGGTTGATTGTGGGTTTTTTTAATATTTGAAGGTGGCATGTTGGAAATGCCTTTGGATTCAAATGGTGCTAGGACTCAGTACGATGTATGTATAATGTTGTTGCAGAGGAAATTTGGGGAGAATGTTGCCCTCACGTAGTTTACTGATGGTGAGCTGCCATTCCAGTGCGTATGCTGCCACCTGTTACGTTGCTCTAGCGTGTGGTGTCTCCCCTTTTTCTTTAAAGGTAGGTAGCAGACAATCTGATTTTTAGTTTCACATGACCCATAGATAATGCTTCATCTTGTCAAGTCAGGTTTATTTACAGAGTACAATATCACTCATCACAAAAAGCTTTTAAAATATGTGAAGCTTCATTCAGTACAAACAAATGAAAAATTCACCCTAAAATGACCTTTAACATGCAAATAAATACATGACACTGGAGGTACAACCCTATCCCATGCACCTTGCACTATGAAATCACACATGTATCGAAAAAAAAGGCACCTTTCAAATAAATTTCCAAATTAAAAATTATTCACTGTATACATTTCAATCAGTGCCCTATGCACAAATAATACAGTTCTTGGTATTTAAAGGATGGATTCACTCAAATTCAACAAAGTCTCTGCAATTTAAGATCAATGTTTGTTCTGTGTAAGGGTATAGGTTTTGCTTTAAGCAGGCATCACTGAACGCTTATGTTTAAGAAGGGACCAAAAAATCAATGTAATAACCAAGAAAAATTAACAAAATAAACAACAAAATGAGAAAATTATAACAAAATAAGGAACAAAATGAAATCACGTTTGCAAAAAATGCTTGTTTTGTTCATTAAATAGTAAGAATGCAAAGAGAAATGAAGAAAATAATGCAAAATCATCAAAAAAGCCACAAAATGAACAGAATGAGCAACAAAATGTGCAAAATTGATCAATTATTAAATGAAAATAACAGATTTCTCTTAAATAAACTGCAAACTATATACCACAAAATAAACAGAAATTAAGGTAAATAATAATGAAATAGTTAAGAAAATGAACCCTAATAAACCATAATTAACCACAATAAACTAAATTAACAAAATAAGCAACAGAATGGGCAAGAATTAAACAAATATTCCAGAAAAAGAGCAGAATTCTCCCAAATAAATGAACGAATGAACAGAAATTAGACTAAAAATAAAAAATAACAAAGAAAACCAACAAAATAAGTACCAGGAGCTTCAAAAATGAAAAAAAAAAAATCCAAAATATGAAATTAAACTGTTTTACTGAGGGAGATAAAATGCACATTATTAATATTGAGGGAAATAAATCCTCCCATTCTTTCTGAAATCTACACCTGTGAAACATGGACTAGAGTTCCTTTAATACGCATTTGTCCCTAAGGACAAAAAATGTCAACTTCCCAAAAACTGTTGTAAAAACATCATATATTAATATTTTTTCCACTTTAAATGTGTTAGTCTTTCAAAACTATTTCATCCTGAAATATACATATCAAATGTTAATTATATTTTTGGGGGATTTTAACACTTTACAAGCCAGTAAGTTGACATGACCACAGTTATTTTCATCAAAAAAGACAAAAAATTACAACAATTTCCATAAAATACACTTCAATAATTATTTGGTTGTTATTATTATTATTATTAGGGCTTGAGGTGTGTCAATGACTGGCAGCAACTAATTTTAAAGTTTTTTTTTTTACAGTGCTATATTTAATAAACAAAAATTCACACTCGAGGTCCTAAGGATAAAAGATGTCAGCTTCTTAACACTGATGTAGAAATATTATATAGTAATATTTTTCCACATTATATGAGTCAGTGTTTTAAAAATACTTCAGCCTGAAATGCACTTATCAAATATTAAATATATTTTTGTGGTTTTAACCCTTTGAAAAGCCAGTATGGTGACATAACTCCACAGAAAAAGTAAAAATGTTACATTTTGCATTATGCATTTGAATGGGAAAAAGCAGTGCCATTTGGTGGACAAATATAAAAATAAAAAACTGAAAGTTCGTTGTGCAAAATGAAATCTTAACATACAGGAATGCATTAGTTTATCCTAAGAAAAATGTGGGATCAAAAATGGCATTTTCAATGGGACATTTTTGTCACCAGGAACAAATGTGTCAGTTTTTGCACAGATTTGCCCTTTTAGACTAATTTAAAGAACTGTTATGACAATTCTAAAATGTTTTAAAACTGAATATCCTCTGGCAAATTTGAGCTATATTCATTCAACACAGCCAAAAGGGCATGAAAACAAACAAAAAAAAAACCCACAATGGCACAAAATATCTCTAGGAACTCTTGAGGGTAAAGTTGCACACATTTTGCCAGAAGTACATCCTATTTATTCCACAATACTGCATTAAGTTCCAGTTTCCTTCCTATTTAGACAGCATTAATTCTGCTGTAACTGAACCTGAAGCACCTTTGTCATTTTCCAAATGGTCATGTGAGGTCAGAGGTCAGATTGCGGCTCTGCACTGCTGCCACTGGCTCTGTATCAAATGCAGCCTCTTCTGCACCTGAGACTGTGTTTGCACTATAAGCTAAATGCCATATCAGTGAATATGCACTAGTGTTGTCTCGACACAGAGCTGTACTGAGGATGTTGTGATGATGAACGTGTGTCCGGAGGCTGTCTGCTTCGTGTATTCTCCTCAAATGCGTCACAATAAGCCACAAACCGGCGTTAAATCAGTCGCTGTTCATGTTTGTGTGATATTTGGGTGTAAAATGTCTTAGATTATCTTTAGATGGGACTAGTTTAGTAGCAAATAGTTCAACCTCTCCCCTGTAGCCATGTTGTTTTGCATTTATATGTCCAGCATTTGACACCAATGGAGTGAGTGATGTAGACAGGTTTCATTTGAACATTAGCGACATTTTTAATTGAGCATCTCTGGATCCTTCTTGAAGTTTTATACATATACACCTAATTTTCCACAATCTGGTCAATATTAATGGATTCATTTGTGTTATTATTACATTAAGGGAACCAAAACAGAGCAAAATAATTTAAAAAAATGAACAAAACAAGCAAAATTGACAACAAAATGTCACCAAAAATTAATTATATTGTGATATAGTACAGTATGTACATTTTTAACTACAGGTTAAATAAATCCACATCTCATAAAATTTTTTGTGGCTTTTACTCTTCAAATATAACAGGCAATAAAATATGTTAATTTTGATTTAATGTTATGAATGTCGGTGTAATGACCAACAACGTATGGTGTCTGTCACGACATTAAATAAGTAAAATAAGCACTGAATCAACAGAATAAACCCAAATGAACAAACATAATCCATAAAAAAGAAAAATGATTGAAATAATCCAAAATAATGAACAAAAACTATTAGAATAATGAAGAAAATGACCAAAATAATGTAAAAAAAAAACCCAACCATAATAATCCAGAATATGTTCAATATTAAACAAAGTAATAAAGAAATTTCCTTGCTGATTTAATTTTCTTTATTTGTGATGTTTTTGTTTATTTTTTGTCTTTTTTATTATTACTATTTTTTAAATCACTTTTTAAAATATGTTGCTCATTTTGGCATGCGCTTAGTTTTGATTTTGTCCATTTCTTTTGTTTATTTTGTGCTTTTTTGGGTAGTTTTCTTGACTATTTTCTTCACTTTCTATTAATTTTGATTTCATTTCCTTCATTATGATGCTAATGTTTGTATTTTCTTGATTATTCTCTTCATTTTTGGTTTTCCTTTGTTCAATTTCTTGATTATTTGGTACATCTTTGTGCTCATTTTATCACCATTTTGTTCATTTTCTTGATTTTGCTCATTTTTGGCAATTTTGTTCATTTTTTTGTTTGCCTTTGTATAATTTTTTGATAATTTTTTTCATTTGCTCCATTGTTTATTCATTTTGATTTAATGCTGTGAAAACAAACTTCATATATTACAGATATATATTTTATCTTTAACTAAGAAAGCAGATAAAAATGCTTTTTTTTTGCAGCATTTCCAGATATCCAACATGTCCCCAAGATATATTATGACAGGTTGTAATGGATTTTTCTAAAATTATGTCCCAAACAGATGCCAAATTTGTTGTTCAGACCTTGAGAAGAAAAGTTTAAAAACCTGTCCTGGACTTGTCATATAAATTTCAGTAATATTTCATCTTAATTCATGTTTGAGGAGGTACAGATATCTCAATGCGTAACAGACAAGTCAGGTATTTAAAAACAGCTGCTCCTACCGGTGGAAAAGTCAAAAACAAGTTGAGTATTTTCCTATCAGGTAAAAATCAAATAAACCACAGTTAAATTGTTCAGTGTTTCATGCTCTCTTTAAAGAAGCAGTTCAACCTTTTAGTGAACGCTTCATTTTCATTTTTGAAAATATTAACGTCTGAAAACTCACTCCAGAAAAGTGTCCTTTACCTGAAACCTGCCAGTGTTTTTCTGATCCACTGCACTTCCTGCTGCTTCACGCCGTCTCCCGTTGAACATGTTGATTGGATGTTTATTTTCCTACGTTGAGAGATTTATTTTTATATGAAGTTCAGGTACCATATCAGTGTATATGTACTGACTCATGCTGTCAGAAACAAACGCCTTCTCTTCCTCCTATTGGAGATTTATTTCTGTGTGAAATGAAATAAAATATAACTAATATTTAGTTGCCAGGCCAGTGCGTCTGCATAAGTATTACTACATACTGACTGTTTTCTGTGCTTTTAAATAAAATAAAGCTTCGTACTGCAAAACACAACGTGAGGCTGTTTTATTGCAATTAATAATTTATAAGTCCATTTACCCTTGTGTAGTATGTGGGTCAAATTGACCCTTTGTCATATATTTATAAAGAGAAAATGTGTTGTGTGGAAAAAACGAACGAACAAACAAACAAAATACAGAAAAAACAGGATGAAAATGATCATACTGAACAAAATAACCAAGAATATGAGCAAAATTATACACAAAATAAAACAAAAATAATGAACCAAGTAATCATCAATATCAACAAAACTGCACAAAAAGAAGCATACTATCCACAAAATGAATAAAGAACAACAAGTTGAACAAAAGTAACCAAGAAATAAACAAATGTGAAGGAAAAATGAACAAATGTGAAGGAAAATGAACAAATGTGAAGGAAAATGAACAAATGTGAAGGAAAATGAACAGTCGTCCTGCAATACCAACAAAATAAGCAACAAAGTGAACCAAAAAAATAAGCAAATAGAAAAAAAATCAAGCAAACAAGCAAAAATGAACAATATGATGAAGAAAAGGAGCAAAAAAAGATTAGAAAATGAATAAAATAAACCACAAAAATCAACAAATCACCCAAAAAAAAAAAAAAGATTAAATGAATCTGTTCCGTGATATAAAGTTAAATCACTACCACAAGTAATTTTATTTATGAGTACTTCTACTTACTTTTACTTGAGTACCGATTTTACTCCCTGGCATTTACACACAACACAGCTTCTCTTTACAAATATATGACAAAGGGTCAATTTGACCTCAACACCAGACGGGGGTTTAAGCCCCTAATCATGTTGTGTAGATGTGAAACAAGTACTTGTTCTATAGATTATAATACAGTACTTTGTTTAGGAATTCACAGCAAAACTGTGAATTTTCCTTTTCACATACAACAAATTTCAACAAAAATATAAACGCAACACTTTTGTTTTTGATCCCATTTTTCATGAGATGGACTCAAAGATCTAAAATTCA
>JAQQAE010022845.1:0-10170 GCA_029823295.1 Pseudamia nigra
CACACACACACACACACACAACTTTGTTAAGGGGATGGATAATATTCAGAAACTGAGCAATTTAATTGACAAAATGAACAGAAACAATCTACAAAATGAACAAATGATTGGACAAAATAGCAACAAAATGAACCAAATTGAACAAAAAGAGAGAAAACAAAACAAAAACATCTATCAAAAAATAGCTAAGAAAATTGATTTTAAAAATGAACAAAATATATAAGGAAATGAGGAAAAATGTGTATAGTAATAATCAAAAGGGACCAAAATAATTTAAAAAAATAACTAGATATGAATACAGACAAAAAACATGAATTGCACATTTTACCAGTATTGAGGGGGTGAATACGTATTTTCGATTGTCAGTCATGCAGTTGAATCAGAAGAGGACCGGACTTGCTGTGAATAAGCTCAGTTTGTTTCTTGAAGCAACAAGGACAAATGTGTTCAAATGGAAAAGCACCTGATGCATAAAACCTTTCTTTAAACTGCAGTGGGGAATATTATTTCTTAAGGCTGCTATGAATACTATGTTACATGGACAGGGGCTTTTTTTTCTCATTGTCTCACCCTTAGCCATAGAGTATCATTAAAACCTTTGCAATCCAGTGGCCGAGACTGAAAGTGCACAGAGGGCCCTTTAAAGTTGTTCAAACAGTGCATACACCATTCAATACATGTTGATTAAGCCTCAATAAAGGATCACCGAGCGCCACAGGAAGAAGGCCTTTGGTGAGCAAACAGAAAAAGCGTGCAGCCTTAGCCTAAGATGTGGTCCACCTCGTTGCCCGGGATAACTTCCAGACGCCGAAATGAGGAAGCGCTTTGCCATTGCTGTGATTTGAATACCATGATCACTGAGCACTTTTATAGGAAACCCATTAAAAGCAAGGTTTTGACACACAAAAGAGCCCCTGTTTAAATCTCACGCACAATGTCAGGCTGAAAGACAGTATAAAACTCCATACAGAAGCATACATCCATGTGTGTGTCCATGCCTCGCGCGCCATCAGGAGGGAATATCTTTTGTAGAGACAGCAATGACCCTTTTCTTGCTGGAAAAGCCTGCGCCCTATCGTTCAGCGCCATGTGGCAGATTAATCGCACATTTGTTCAGCGTGTGATACGATCACTCAGACCGGACTTAACTTTTAACAAAGACGGCTGGGTGAAATACGCTGATTTGTCAAAATACTCCATGATCTGAGGAAACAGTGCAGCTGAGGTGGACACAATGGCCCAGCGTGACCCCTCACTCCACCTGCTCTTGACAGTGTTTATAAAGTGCCAACTCCTCTCATTAGCGTTACCATTACCCTAGAGTTATAGCAGCGGCACAGATCAAACGCGGCCTGGGAGAACAATGGCTGAAATGGCATTAATATGATATGTAAGAGTTCAACAAATATTTGGAAGGATCTCTTTGATGGGGACTGTTTTGCATTAGGGGCTTTTTATTAGGGCTTTTCTGGTCTTTAATGTGCATGTTTTCCCCCTGACTCAGTGTTACCAGGTTTGTGTGACCAGTTGCAGAATTCAGTAGAAAATGCACATACGGCAAACATACATGAGTAATTGTTACACTCAGGATATTAAATTGGTTCTACTTAAAGAAAACAATGTCATAAAAAGGGGTCTTTTTTATGTGCAAATGAAAAACAACTTTAACATGAAACTGTACAGTGGGCCTATTTAATTGTTCTCTATTCTATTTTGGTTTTATTTTGCTCTATGCATAAAAGAAGCCACAGTTTTTGAATGAATCATGCCGCTTCTTATTAAAAATCAAAAGTGTACAGTGACAGAGGTGAAAGCCAATTCGTCTGACGGCCCGAACTGTACCCAAACCAGACAGAAAAGTGAAAAGTGTTTATTTATCTGCACACATTTTTCTTCATTTCGAAATTAGCTGACATTACAGAGCGTGCTTGTAGTGACAGATATATTTAACACAAGCTGAAAGGTATAAATCACGCTCAGCCTCCCATATACAGAGCTTCTTGTCTTCTCTTCGAGGCTGCCTTCATATCTAATTATTGTACGTCCGGCTGAATGGCAGGTTAGTTTATAGAAGAACATAGGCACTTTACAGCCCCTCTTTTCAGCCCACCCCCAAAGGTTAAACTCAGATTTTGTAGAACTTGTGTAACATAAATTCTGTCTGTTTTGGTTTCCTTCTCATTTGGTCTTAGTGGCTTTCTTTGCTGTAAATGCTTTTCTTCTCCCTCTTTTCCTGCAGGCACTAGAAATAGAGTTCACCAACGAATGAGGTGCAAAAGAGTGCAAAAGGCGTATCTTGAAGTCTTGACTGCCTTTACTCGAAAATAGATGAACTGTTTGGATTGAGCAAAAAAAGTGTTTTAACTACCCATTCCCTATTACATTTGGCTGAGGCCGTTCCCGATAATTCCATCCCGTCAACTGTCTCGACTGAGATGTTTCTGCCGCCGCTATAGGTTAGTGAAGAGGAAAGAATTAGATTAGATGTAATGTAGCTATAATTCTTTAAGCTGTATTGAAAATCTTTTGGACGCAGTGCCACATGTGTTTGCATGTCTGTTTGGTTTGGCTAGAGACTGACAGCAGCTTCTGGTTATCCAGAACCCATTAGATGCTTTGATCCCAAATGGGCCTTGTTTCCATTTGCTGAAAATAGTGTTCGGTATTTATGCTGCGGTACATGGATCGGACCTCTGTGATTTGTTTCTATGTGTTGAATATGATGTCTTGCCAGCTCTTTTTAAGAAACACAGGATTTCTGTCATCTTCATGTTCCTCTCGGGTCCCGTCGTCATCATTACCATCATCAATAGCTCATTCCATTTGAGAAAAATGACTGAAAAATGAGTATTTATTTGAGAAGCATTTGTCTTTGTTGTATCTGTCAACTGCTGTGTAATTTATATTGTCTGTTCATTGATCATTTTTGGCAGATTCGGTGCAGTGTTTTCTGATTACTCGAGTTCTGGTGATGTCACCATGTCAAGCGAACATCGTGACCTCTAAAAAACTGTAAAACACCACATAGACGTACCACACACCTAGAGGTAATACTTTCCATCCACCAGCAACACAAAAGCAGCCTCCGGCTATAATTTAAACCCATTGAACAATTCTGCAAATTATGTTGTTCTGTGGTGTATGGTTGAGGCAGATTAATAAAGAACGTGGCTTGTCCCGCTGGACTGAGGACAAGCATCTCACTGTGCTGGAAAAAAGAAAAGCGGCACAGCTTTTTTACACATGTAGATCATATATATCACGGAGCCAAGTCCCTATTTCAACATAGTGTCAAAGGCTGCTCTGGACCACATCCCAAGCTCTTTGCTTGTTTGTCTTTTGTAAAAAAGGACAACTACCCCGGCAGTGCCAAAGCACCCCAGGCTCTTTGATATGTGAAAGCCTAACAGTGGGACTGCTCCCTGCTCAGCTGGTACGCAGATGTGTATGTGAGCGAGTGTGTAGGGGGAGCCCACTGTCTGAACCGAACACAGATTAGTGACTCCTTTTTTATTCCTAATAAATAAACCCCAGTGCATGCTGGGGTATGTGTGAGGGGAAAATAACATGCCACTAGCCAATCAGAAGCAGGTGCTAGGGCTTGGTGGCTCTAAACCCTGCAGCTCTTATCATAAAACAACTGCACTTTTAACTTTAATTGTAGTTGTGGATATATTTTGGGGTTTTGGTTAGAAGTGTTTTATTACTTCAGACTGGAATCAAAGCAAAAGAAATATAATTATGTTAAAAACAGGCAACAATTTTGTTGTAGTGGAAGGTGGCCAATGTTCAAACTGAACCCTTTGATAAGAGCACTGCCACATGCCAAAAGGGAAAAAAAACAGAGAAAAGAAAATGCCTGTTTGATCAAAAATGTCCTGATGTCAATATTTTTGAAATATAAAAGTGAAACTGTGCAGCACACTAAGGTTCCTAGCTTGAAGCATCCTGAGCCTTCATTTTCATTGTGAAATATTTTATATGATTTATCTGTTTCCAAAAGTGAGCCAGAATGGCACTCAAATTCTGAAACTTTTACTGTTACGGACATTTGAGCGTGTGCTCCTGCACGCAGCCTGTCAGTCATCACTGTGAACACAAAATAACAGCCTCATGGTGGAGGTGACAGTCCTGCTGAGGTGGTCAAACACACAAATACAGACACACAGGCACGTATGTCTTTTACTCTCCTCCAGCTTTAAGATGCTGACTGGTAATCCATAAGCTGTATAGTAAATTGTTGAAATAGGCCATAGGTGGATCCCTGAATGATGTTCCAGGCGGCAGTTGGGGTTGATGGCCTCCAGTGAGCATTCCACTGAACATACTGAGGGGAGATTATGATGAAAGGAGCAGAGAATGAGATGACACACCCTGTCTCCATAATTCGCTGCTTCATCATGAACAGAGGCATTAGGCGCCACCCTTTCTTTCTCCGGAGAATCGTACATGTCACACTGCACAGTGGGTCTATATGAGTCAGTCACCTCAGGTGTTTCGCGCGCACATCAGTGGAAGCTTGGCAGGTCGTCAGATTACTTCATCCACCGCATCTGAAATCACAGACAGAAAAGCATGATTGATAATGCCAATCACTGATGCTTTGTTTCATCATAGAGTTTCCTTAACCACTAAAAAGCATAGTTAGGTACTGTGCCTTCAGGGTCTTCCAACCGTTACACAATACCTTTCAGAATTTTGAGAGGGAGTTTTAGTGTTTCAATAGTACAGTATAGTGTTTTTGTTTCAGTGCTGAAATACAAACCCTTTTAAAAAAATCTACTCTGCCATATTATACCCCTTTACTATATTTATATGCTAAAGTCTGTTTCCTAATGCTTATAGTTACACTAAATGGTGGAAAATGTATTGCAAAGTCAGCATGTATTATTTAAAGTTAAGTGATTGAATTATAGGTGCCTGCAGCACTGACATACTGCTAAATGGGAACTTTTTCCTGCCACTAGTGTGTTGTGAATTATCTGTACTGTACAAGTATTTCAATATAAAATACCCACTTATATATTTCTTATTTTTGTGCTGTGCAATAAATAAATAAATAAATATTTGTCATTTGCCTGCAGTGTCTGAGAATAAAAACACATATATTTGACCTTATTCTGACCTTTGTTACATCTGACCCAAGTTTCGCACTGTAAATCGACAAACAATTAAATAAAGCAGCAATCCAAATGCTGAACCACAAAAACATCAGACTGCCATTTTTGGGGCCTTTCCCATAACCCTTAGCTGTTGGTAATTAGTCAGCAATTGGAGATAAAACATGTGATTGGGAGTGAAAACAACGTGGGGATCGCAGACTGTGGTTTGGAATGGCAAATTCCTATGGGAGACACAAGTCTGTCACAAAAGGAAACGCTTGATTTAAAGGCGTTGATTCAGTAAATTGCTCTCTGTGAGAGACAGCACAAGAGTTTTTAATTGCAAACATTAAATTACAGACTGAGAAACTGTGGCGTGTACTGTGCAGTATGTATTTAGGGAAACTTGCAGCTGCAGCTTTGGTTCTGATAAGTGTCAGCGTCATCAAGATCAAAATTGTTGTTCATGGTGTTATCAAAATGTGTAATTGATTGCACAGTGGCAACCATTCAAAATTCCTTCATCCATAATTCATTAAAAAGAAACAGTGTTGATTGAATACATTTGTTTTCTGCCTATATCTAGATAAATAGAATCAAATATAGAGGCTTCATAAGGCTTTTTTTATATTTACAAGTGTCTCCAAATTTAGCTGGTTATAATTAAAAACAAATGTCTGTCACTGTGCATACATACTGTATATTATCATCATTTTTGGTGCACTGCAATGTGAATGATTATAAAAACCTAAAAGGAGATGTTTGTTAGCAAGAGAAAAGGTTTTGTGTAGTAAATTATCACACTAACCTCATTAAGTTTCTTTGCATCTGGTATGTTTTAGTTAGTAGTAACTCATTAGTATAGTCAGTATGTGCTATGTAATTAACTCACTCGTAATTTTACCAATTGGAATTTCTCTCTTCGTATGTACAAGTTGTGATAACTGCCCAATCAACACAGTCTTTTTTTTTTTTCAGTTTCCAGAGCAGTTGCGTTATTCTTCCAGTGGCACCAAACAGATTTGTCTCTGTACTGGGCTTGGAAATCTACAATGTTGATCACTTTGTGGACGGATGTGTGTTTTTATGTGCGTGAATGCTCAAACCCAAATATAATGTGTCTTCTAATGTGTGAAATTGTGTGTGGATGTGCACACATGCAGGCACGTTGTACTTGGGTGTAAATGACTTGGTCCTAAATGTATGTGCATGTGAGAAGTGTGTTGTGGGGGAGGACTATGTAATGTCAACAAACAGCAACAACAACAACAGTTACGCTGGCTGCCACTGAGCCTCAGCTATGTTGTAATTAGAAGGGGATGAAAATGTGGGACAACAGTGCCTTTAACCATAACCAAACATTTCTGTCAGGCAGAGGATTACAGACAGAAACTGAATGCGGTCTGCTCGCCCCTCTGCGTGCCACATGTCACCGCTCCTCTGGCCACCAATCCTCGTTCTCTTCTCAGCCACTGGCCATTTAGGTCTGTACCCCAGATGTGTGATATGGTCACCTTCAACCACTCAAGTGACTCACCCTATGTATACATGCGTGCAAGTGTGTGCTCTGGAATCTTGTTATCCTCCAGTCTATGCTGCCTCCCACTGGTCGGGGATGATACTGACACAGTGACACATCTCTCCAAACTTATCCTGTCTTCAGAGACAAATAAACTTAAATTATAAGCCACATTATAGATTTTGTGTTTATATTAGTATTAACAGCATGATTCAAATGTCTCTGTGGTCTGAGAAAATGCATTTATAATTCCTCACGTATCAAGTCCCAACCAGTTATAAGTACAAGAAGTTAAACAAATGTTAACAAGGAGGTGCAAATCCAATGTTACCTCATGTCTGTATTTCCCTGTGTCACAGAGTGAATGATTTTTGCTGCAGCTGGAACTAAAACAAGACCACCACACGCATGAATGAGTGTCAGGCTTTGAGCTCTACCACCATGTCCTGGCATGGGGAGCACATCTGAGAAACTTGTAAACAGTCAACCATAATCATATGTACCCTGAACAGAGACATGATTAATCTAATCCCCGCCTGCTGGAAAATGCCAGCAAATGTCTCTATTTTGGAAAGCAATCAAGACATGCTTGCTCCATGAATATACATGGTAATGGCTGTGAAAAGATAGAGTAAAAGAGTTTATCCAATTTACTGTGTTGGTCAGGTTTCAATGAAGGCATGCTGCGTTTAACCTGGTGAAATCTACAGCCTGGGGATTACCCAGATCTGTTAACTCTTGTTTCCCTTCTCTGTTTGTCTCGCACATGTTAGACTGACCTCTGTGAATCCTCTCGAAGACAGATATCAAATTCAAGTTTAATTGGCTGCAATAAAACAGCACAAAGGCTGCTTTGTTTTCCAAACACTCCATCCAAATAAGCGAGTCCACTGCCAGCATCCTGAGCTGTGCATGGGACTGCGTCTCAGCACCAAGCAAGGGCTGCAACTTTAAGTTTGAGTCTGACCTTCTGCATTCCTGTTACCCATGTTTGCCCTCCTCAGCCTGCTCCGGGGTTCGGTCAGGTGGGACCGAGCCCCAGGCCTCTACAGCAGCAGCAGGAGAGGGGGGCTTGAATGTGGCCAGAATGGTTTGCTCAGCAGCCTGTTGCTTTGGTTTGTTTGGAGCTGCGGTCCTCGCTGGAATATGTAACTGAATTCCTTTCCCTGTCCCACAATCAGAGTTTGCTGCCAGCTTCCCTGGCAATGAGGCCCTGAATTAGGGCCAGTCCTCCTGCTCATCCCACAAAGCCTTTCATGTTCCCAAACCGCAGCCTGAGCGAGGCGCCTCGGTTTCAACAGCAGCAGACCAGCATATGTTTGCCTAATTCCTGAGACATGATGACAGTGGTCTCCCAGCCACGAAAAGACAGCTTCACTTTTTTTTTTCTTCATCCTGCACTTTAATTATTATTTTCTGTTGTTGATGACTTCCAATAGTTACACACCACATGTTTTCTCATTACATATGTTTTTATTCTTTTTTTATGAGCAACCCCTCAACCCACAGCTCTAAACTTTTCTTCCTCCTTCGCTCTCTCCACCTTGGTCACCCTTCTCTTCCCACAATGCTTTGCTAACGCATGACCATGCGACTGGAAAAAAAAACAAAGAGCAGCGGGGGGAGGTTTTGCATCGCCCAGCAGGAGATGGAATTATAGTTGGTTATTACCCACAACTGCTAGGTGTAAGAGAGGATCACAGAGCTGAGAGGTGGACACCGTCTTCCTGCCACAGGTCAAAGTAGATTACCAAAAACCAGGCCTGATCTCGTAAAGACAGGGCGTTGGAAAACAACACCCAGTTCTGCACCCGCTGATGCCCTCTTGAACTTGCGTTCACACTTGCTGGCGCCTGGTGTATGATCAGAGCTTTTGTTTTTGCTGTCTAGGGAGGTTTGCTAATTTTACATCTTTATGATACATGGAGCATTTTAGTCATGCTTTGTAAGAGGGACTATGAATTAAATATGCTATATGTGTTTATACTGCAGTGGAGGTGGCAGCCAGTTGGAGCAGGAAGATGTCTTCACTGATTCATTAATTAGCCTGGAATCAAACTTGCAAACAGTTTAAAACCTAGAAACTAAGACTGCTCGTCAGAAGCACAAGCGCAACACCCAGCAGCATCCCCTGAACCCTTCTTGACCTTCTTTTCACACGTACTGGCGCCTGCAGTGGCACGCAGTGTTAGCGATTTTGTCTTTGGTGTCTGTCGAGGCTTTATAGATGCCGTGATGATCATAAAATCCACAGGAAACACTGCTCTTAATAACCACACAATCTGGAGTGTAATCTTCCATTTCAGTCTTATTAAACACAGGGCCAATTTGCTGGTAAGGTGAAACAGCAGCTCAGATTTGTAACAGAGCTAGAAACGGTTTCAGTGTGGCCAAAAGAAATAAGCAACAAAATCACAGTGAAAATAATCACAATGTAGTGGCATATAATGGTCTGCTTTGATGGGGAAGGTATTCATTTTTTTTACTCTTTATCCCACTTATCAGTAGCTCGCTTCTCTTCCCCCGCAGGCCAGTCTTTTGGGAGCTAAGACTCTTTGGCTCACATCAACTGCCTGTGGCTGTCATTGCATGTGTTGAGTTTCACCACGAGTTTCCTATGGCTTACTGTGGCCCTGCTATCCTCTCAGATGGCGTGTGACACACACTTATCCCCGGCAAATCTGTGCCATCCTTTCCTGCCAAGTCAAACAACTCTATGTATATTGCTGATGTCCAACCCAATATCTTTGGTCTTTTAGAGAGATATGTTTTTTCTGCTTTTTCATGTACAAATCTGACCGTAGTTCCATATACTCAATCATTAAATTCTCAGCACTGCTTGCTGAAACATTCAGAGTTTATTTTATTCCTGCGTGTACAGACAGCCGCAATACAATTTTAGCAGCCGCGACAGGAGCCGTGTGTATTTTAACGCGCTGGCCATATGTGGCACCCTGACCTCTTTCATAAACAGAGCGGTCTGCAGAGTACCATGAGTCTGTTTCACCCGTTTGCAAAAGGAGAAAAAAGGGGTGGTGAAGGGATGTTTTAGGAGGAGTTCTATTGGGGTAGCTTCAATGGAAGTCATGTTGGAGCTGGTCCCCTTTGAGGAAAGATGGGCAGCACTTGAAACTCTACATTTAACTGAGGTCCAGCTCATTCTTGTATTTGTAAAGCCAAAGACTTCATCCGTCTGTTCACCAGAAGGTTGACAGAATTAATTTGAAAAGGCTTCCTTGTCCTTAAACTGTCAGGCAAGTCCAAATACATTGGACTATTTCAAATCCAATTCTCCCTGCTTTGTACTTTGTCATACAGTTTTGGATGTAGAACAGTAGCAAGGTGGAACAATTAGCTTTCTATGAATAAACAGCTCTTTCCCTCCGAAATAGACGATTAGGCTCTGTGTTATGGGTTCTTTGAATGATGTGGGTGGCCAGAGTTGAATGGTACCTACTCAAAGCAAACCCTTGGGCTTTTGAGCCCTCTTATTGTGAGGGCCCCCCTGTGGCGCTCTACCTGCGGGTATCAGGTGTTGTGAGAGCTTTT
>JAQQAE010022846.1:0-10170 GCA_029823295.1 Pseudamia nigra
CCCCCCGATTCCATGCCTCTTCAAAATAATGTGCTGCACAGAGTAAAAGCCTAAGCCTTCAGCTGATTCTCCTTTTATGTCTAATCCTGATCCCACACCTGTTACCAATTAACTGTGGAATCTGGCAGAACAGAGACATTATCTTTCATTTACACATTTCAGCAAAGGCATAGAAATTGTAACACTAGGGGGAACAAAATCAAGAAAATGTGAAGAATTGAGATGTGCAAAAATGAACAAAATAATCAAGGAAGTGAACAAAATGAAACTGTGCAAAAATTAAATGACCAGAAAAAACAAAACTGGTAAAAATGAACAAAACCATAAAAAGAATATGCCAAGTAACCAATAAAAATGTGCCCCCCCATCTCTGTAGTTACTGTACCTGGTCTGAGTGTAATGAGTCATGTTGACAAAAAAAAAACACTGAGAATGCTAGGTGGAGGACCCAAAAGCATGACAGCAGACCAAAACAGATGCAAGTTTGACTGGCTTTAATAACAAAAGTCAAGAGTAACAGGAGTTCCAGGGACAGGATTGGCTTGAAGATCTTCTCTTATCAGGGTCAGGTCTCAGAATGGGGCTCCTGGGGAACAGAGTGCAGGTGAGTACAAGTGGAGGACCAATTGTGGTTAAAACCAAGGTTTAGTGAAGTACTCAAATGACATTGGCTGTTGCAGCTGCGAGTGGCTTGAGGGAGGCGACGCTGGAGGAATGAATGGGGTTTCCTTCGGAGCAGCAGATGAGTGGGAAGAGTAAACTAGGAAACATGTTAAATCACGTGTGCCAGGGCTGGTGTGAACAGAAGAATAAGAAATCTGTCAGATACCAAGAAGTCACAATCCTATATCCATAATTCAAAATCCAGTCCAGATGAATGAAGCAAGCCTTTGCAGAAACACTCCGTCTATTACTCGACACATGCGTCAAAGCTTCGGTACATCCCGCAACATCACTACCTTGGACTGTGTCGGTTTTGTTTCTGGATCTCAACTGAACATTTTGGATTATGATATAGGATTGTGACTTCTCGGAATCTTTGACACATTTCTTATTCTTCTGCTCACACCATCCCTGGCGCATGCGATTTCACTTTTCTTCTAGTTTACTCTGCCCACTCGTCTGCAGTGCCCAAGGAAACCCCATTCATTCCTCCAGCTTCACCTTCCTGTGGTCACCTCCCTGCATGGTACTCAATCCACTCACAGCTGCAACAGCCAGGCAACCTCACTTGTGAGTACTTTTTCACCAGACCTTAGTTTGTTACCCACAATTGGCCCTCCACTTGTACTCACCTGCTCTCTGTTCCCCAGGAGCCCCACTCTGCAGCCTGACCCTGATAGAGTTGCTTTGTCAGTCTGTATCATCAAGCCATTCCTGTTCCTGGAACTCCTGTTACTCTTTTGAATTTTGTTATTAAAGCCAGCCAAATACACAGCTCTGTTTTGGTCTGCTGTCATGCTTTTGGGTCCTCCACCTAGCATTCTGTCAGTACAATCCAGCACTGAGAGAGTGGGCAGAGCTGGTTAAATATCAGAGGGAAATCAATGTGGAAGCTGATGAGCGTAAAGCTGAAGCATGTCAGAATGGGGATCACAGGAAGTCTTAACAGAATAAAAGCATGAAACAGGAAAAAACAACAATCATTACACAAACATAATTAAATGGATCATTGGACATATTTTCATTGTACTGAAGCAAACTCACACATCACATATTTTAGTTTTTATTGCATTTCTTAAAATGACTTTTCCAGAAATGGTGTTTGTGTATTTGTGAGCAATATTTCAACGATAGCAAAAAAAGTCTGGCATTGTCCAAATTCTGTTGGCCTTCCAAAATGTATTTTAGAAAATGAGTTTGACTGATTTTAAGTGGTAAATATAAATTCCACTGACATAGCTTTCCTTAATGGCAGCAGAAAGCCTGTGTGACAGACATATAGAAAGATATATCAAGTGAATGGAGTCACCATACCCATGAGGAGGACTGTGTTACCCACAGCAACAATGTCTGCTGCTCTTCTCTTTGTCCATTGAGAGACATCTATGAAAAATAAGCATGTCCTACAGCATGGCTGCGACTGGCGAGCTGCCCCGCTTTCATGTATCCAAGTTACATATCGAGGCAAGAAAAAGGAAAGAGGAAAAAATAGAGTGGGAAGGCTAACAAAGTTAGAGGGAAAGAAAGAGAGACAAAGAAATAAAGCATGGGTGAAAGGTTGAAAACAGCAACACTCACATTCACTGAGGCTATAGCACTCACAGAACAATGGATTGGAATTTAATGAGTTGGTCATACGCACTTAATCTGATTCAGCATTGGCAGTGGCCACCAGAGAGGCTGAGCACAATTAGAACTGGTTTTGGGGCACTGATTTTCTGATAGATGGATACTTAGAGGCTCTATACCTCCTGAATAAGAAACCCAGGGCAGTGTCTGGGGATGCTCCATCAATACTACTCACGTAACGTGCAGAAAACAGAGGGGCTGACTAGCAGTAGTGGGGGAGCTGTGCTATTTGAGGTAAATCCGCTGATGTGCCACACACTGAGTGCACATAATGGCAGAGTCAAAAAGGAAAGCAAAGTATTCAGCGGGTACAATGTGGTTACAAAAGGTATGGTACATGGTCACCAGTCAAGTCGATTTTATCCTTGTGGTACCTCTAAACAATCTGTTAAATAATGTCACTAATTTTGAGACATGTACGTCAGTTTAGTGAAATAGTTATACTAGTTACTAGTTGATAATGGGTAAAAAAATACCACTCAAGCACACAGTTTCAAAGTTTAGTTTTTCGTTGTCCTGTCCTTGAATCGCCACCTTATCATGGTGGAGGGGTTTGAGTGCCTGAGTGATCCTAGGAGCTATGTTGTCGGGGGCAGTTTGCCTCTGGTCGGGTCTCCTAGGGCAAACTGGTCCTGGGTGACAGGTCGGACTAAGAGCGAATCAGAAGACAATGTCTTCCTGTGGGTCCACCACCTGCAGGATGGACCCGGAAAGGTCCGGTGCTGTGTGTTTTAGGAGCAGCCGAAGGCGGAGGCCCAGGTGGCCCAACTCCTGGTGGCCAAAACTAGCTCCAACTGGCAGGAGGCCCTGGGGCAGACCCGGGACATGCTGCCTGGGCTTCTCTGCTCAGGCGGCTGCCCCTGTGACTCTGACCAGGATAAGCGGAAGATGATGGATGAATGGGTGGATGTTTTTGATGTTTTTGTAAACCATTTTGTTGGCCGTTATTTAAATCTTTTTTTACTTTTTGTCTCTAATATTCTTCAGTTTCTTGATGGGTTTGTTCATTTTTCTTCTAATTTTGCTCACTTTTTCTTCCTTTTTTGATAGCTTTGTGGTTAATTTTCCTTCTAAATTTTTTAAAAATATTTTTCTTCTAATTTTGTCACTTTATGTTAATTTTTTGATTTTTTTTTGGCTTATTTTCCATCTTATTTTGTTCATTTTTCTTCTGATTTTATTTGCTTTTTCTTCATTCTTTGATTGTTTTGATAATTTTGTTTTTCACTTTCTCCACATTTTGGATTTTGTTCATTTTTTTCTCCATTTTTTGATTGTTTTGTTCATTTGTCTTCTGATTTTATTCGCTTTTTGTCCATTTTTTGATTTTGCCATTTTTTCTTATTTCTTCACTCTTTATTGATTTTACTATTTTGCACCTTTTCCTTTTTATGTGGCTCCTTTTCCCGGATTATTTTGCTCATTTTAAATCAAAATACTCAGTGTCTTATTGTATTTTGCTTTGACTGTGCCTTAATTTTTTTAATTATTACAAATTCACTGCCACCGTGATCCTGTCCAGTGTAGTGGACACCATGTGTGAAAGGGTTAATAAGTTTTATGAGCCACAGATTGTTGGTTTTGATGTTCAAATAAAATATATCTGAAGAATATCTGCCGAGAACATGTCACAAAACAGCATTGGTTTAAGGGAGGGAAAAAACCTCAATATCCTTGCATCATTTTTTCCTTTTAGGCAAAATGTTCATAGGAATAATCATGGGTCATTTTTATGCCCTCCACGTTTGAGAGATAAGCAGAGTCTCAGTAATTTTCAAGGCTGGGACTGTGAAGGTAATGCAGGGCTTCTATTTTGTTTCTGTGGGTAGTTCATGGTTGATTTTTATCTGACTCATCATATTATTCATCTGTTTTTGTTTCCAGCTGTGGAACATTGGTTTCATGGATTCAATAGCACTTACAGTTTTTCTAGCAACCACATATTATGACCCAGATGGAAAAAAAAAATGTTCTGGTGCGAGAAGCGGATATTGCCGATACAAGCTGCAAACATGATGCATGTGTGATAAATGAATTTGGAAACACTAGACAGACATAAATATCCTTTCTAGTACATGAGATAGCTAGTGGATATGCTGTAATTCTTTGAGGATGCTAGGAACATTTGTGCTCTATCATCCTTTTGAACAATGGGAATAGATCTGTGTGATTTCATTTCAAACGAAGTGGAGAACTCCAAGGAATCCACCGACCTGTGTGAGTTAATGTTAAATGCACCCTAATTAGCTGACTTTTTTCTTCTCATGCTGCAATGTGTTGAAATGTTTTCTTTTTCTGAAACAGTAACATGAGAAGAACTTCGATAAGCTTCTTATATACATGTCATAAAGCAGATGCAGTATGTAGGACTTGGCTCTTACGGTTTTTAGGACAGTGTTAAGCTCAGTGTTTAATTCAAAGTCTTTACATACTGTGTGGCTTATTTTTAGGTGGGTGTGTGATTAATTCAGAAATGTTTTTTTTTCCTAACCATTTAAATGGGTAGGTTTTCACTCAAATAGAGTGAAAAGTGCTTTTCATATTGAGGTCAGTTTTTTGAACCCACACATAAACACATTATCCAGTCATTTGTGTGAAGCAAACATCAGATGATGAAAAGGGACATGAAGATGGTGAAGCCAAAATGAAGGACAGCACTTAATAGGCTTGAACCGAACTGAATCGCCTCAAGACCCAAATAAAAAGAAATACTGTATGGTGTCACCTCCGGACTCAAAAATCCCCACAATATAGCAATTTTTATTTTCTTTGTTTAAATGTAAAATGTTAGGTGGAGAGTAATAATCAGAAAAATCAGAAAAATAGAAATTACAAAATGACTGAAAAATAATGGATTAAAAAATGGAGGAATGAATAGGAATGTACAAAATAATCCCCAAAGTGAACAAAACTTATCCCAAAATTAACAAAATAATAATAATAACAATAATAAAAATAATGATAACAATATATCCACCCCCTCCTTGAATTGCCACCTCATCGTCGTGGAGGGGTTTGTGTGCCTGAGTGACCCTAGAGACAGATCAGACTAAGCGATTCTTATGACAATGCCTTCACCTGCAGGAAGGGTCATAAGGGTCCGGTGCTGTGTGGGGGGCCCGGGTGGTCCAATCCCTAGTTGCCAAAACCAGCTCCAACTGGGGGGAGGCCCTGGGGCAGACCCAGGACACGCTGGAGGAATTATCTCTGTCTGCTGGCCTGGGACGTCTGTGCTTCCCTGCTTAGGCTGCTGCCCCCACGACCCTGACCAGGGTAAGTGGAAGATGATGGATGGATGGATGGATGGATGGAATATATCCACAAATTTAATGCTTTAAGTTTGTGGATAAAATGCAAAATTTCAAAAAAAATTTTCAAAAATGAGCCAACTACATGTAACATATACTGAAGTACTAAAAATGTTGAACAAATTGATCCAGAAACTGAACCAAATAAATAAGGCAATGAACAAAATAGTAGCACCATATTTTGGGTTCTGACCCTAAATTTTGGAAAGGGTGGAGTTTTACGTAAAAACACATTTTTTACGACTGAATGATGTCACGAGGGACTAAAGAACCTCCTGTGGCTCTGTCGTCACGGGTTGCAGAAGACACTGGAGACTCAGACTGGAGACCAATTCTGCAAATGAAATTCCAAAGCGATGTTGAACCTCTGACTTCTGTATTTCTGTCCATTGAGCTGCTGTGAATCTAGAATCCAGTATCACAGTGACTCAGCACTGCTGCTATGCATAGCTGTGATACAAAACATTCGTAGGTGACAATTTTGCACTCTTGTGGCGTTTATTAATTGCATCCTAGTGCATAAGGGCCTTAGGTTTTATGATGTTTGAACAGGGAATCACTTACGTTTCATTACTTCATATTTGATCAACGGCTGAAAATTCAGTGGATCATGAATTTCAAGATCAATCTGTACTACTTCCTGTTACCAGGATGTCTGGGACTTAAAGAAAATGGTTGGTTTTAGTTGCAAAACGTAACACTCATGATTCTCCCCTTCGAGTGAGGTCACATAAGGCACCACAGTCCTGTAATCAAGATTCCTATCACACACATCTTTTTGAAGAAGCAATAAAAAATTCTCACTCTCCTTCACTGTCCTCCTGTACATTCATGTTTGTAATATATTCGCATAGTGAGGCCAAAAAGGATGCCGCTTCCACATCTCCCAGCTGGATTTAGAGGAGCTCTTTTGACATCCGGCCTTGAAATTGAAGCAGTACTTTGCTATTGAAATATGTATATTTTCCCATGTGCAAAGCAAGTTTTCCTGGCCTGAAATGAAGTATCATCAGGACTCCTGGAGGATGCTCACTGACAGTTTGATAGGCCATGTCGCTGGCTGACAGATGCAGGATTGTGGGCACATCAGTTTTTGACATTTAAATAAAAAAAAACATATGTTTTAATGTTAATAATGCATCATAACATACTGTAACCCTCTGTGGCCAAAAAAGGCCACAGAGGAACTTTAATCGTGTAGAGCAAAAGCCTCCATGTGTTTATAATTAGACTCATCCCTTTATAGTCGCAGGATTTGTGCAGCTCTGTGTGGAGCTTCTTGCTTGGTGTCAGTCTTTCACAGTTTTCCTTCCACCAAAGTAACTGCTTAAATCATGGTTCAATTCTGAGTTTAAGTAGTACTTAATTTTAAAATGATGGATTGTGATGCTGTAGTTGTTCAAGTGTTATATGTTTGTATTTCTAGCTCATATATCCACAGCAACAGGTTTTTTTTTCCACTTGAATCACTTTAAAATCAAGGTAACTGCAGCTTTAGGATTAAATATACTGTATATTAAATGGGGTTGTCATTGTTAACATGTTAATTTATAATTAATTTAAAAATAATTAATTGAAATTAATAGAAAATAACAGTTTTTCTTACTTCCTGCACCTGCTGACCTGTGAAAACGTGATGTGATGTTTGTGTGAAAATGCAGTTGTGTATTTGTCTTAGATCTATAGAATTTTCTTGACTTTTCTCACTTTTTTCTTCTCTGTCTGCTCCGTCCCTCACTCTTTATCTGCTGCATGCTGCTCTGTCTGAGCACATTGACATTTAACCACCGTGTGTGAATAGTTAGGGCAGGGGTTCTCAAACTTTTTTCCATCAAGGTCCACAAATGGATTTTTCAGTGCATCAGAGATCCTGAACAACACCAACATGCACAAGTCAAGATTTCAGGTGGAAACATTATATCACAATGTGCATTTGTCTTTGTTTGCATTTTTTTGTTGATTAACAGTCCTGACATGAAATTTCATATCAGCCAAAATTATCCATACCTGTACCAGTTTTACAATATTGTGAACTGAGGTTGTGAGAAAAGAACTCATGATCATTTTATTTGAGAAATGTACAATACCTCCATGAAACATATTTCAAGGTCGGTAAAGAAATGTTTCCTGGACAATGTGGATGTTCTGAACTCACTGAAAGTCCAGACTGAGAATTAACTGAGAATCTGCAGATTTGAAAGAAACTTTAGTGTTCAACTGTAGACAGAGAAAGAGGTCGCACCCAAACTGAACGAACACTTGGGCCAATTAATCAGTCTCTGTACGGCCTGTGCAATTAGCTAGCGTAGAATGAACAATACTTTTATCTACTTCTGCCTCAGTCGACCACATCACTGATTTAGCACTTTCTCTTGCTCGCATCTGGTGTTTAGTGTGGTCCAAGCCGTGCTGGCAAACCAAATAACTGCACAATTGCAACATATTGGCTCCTCTTGAATGCCTCTACTGACTTGGAAAATGGGTAGTGTAAGTGGAGAAGACACTCTCTAAACCGTGCTAAAGTGCTGTCTGCTGCCTGTCCTTCTTGTTTTAAAAATGATAAATTAGATTTGTACATACTTTATTCATAAGTGAGTTATAATTAGAGCTCAACTGCACATGCATGCCTTTCACCACATGGTGGCAACTGATCATACATGCGTCATATTTTCTGTGGACCCTTACATCCACCGAAAGACTTTCACTGCAAATTAGTAATTCAAACAACCGTGTCGAAAACTGTCACTTTCTCAAGGAACAGCCAGATGGTGAATATCTGAGCTGACCGCCAGGGAATGTGTCCCTCTGTATAAACCAAAATGACTCAAACGACGACACTGTAAGAAAAGAGAGGACATAAAACAACATGGGAAATACATTTCAAGTCTTCTTTCACTCAAAAACAGCCCAGACTGTGGCCTCTTGAACTAAATGAGAAAATGGGTATGGCGTAAAAATGCTCCAGTTATATAATTAGAATGACAACAAGTGGGGACACCACAAAGGAGGAGGCTATGGCTTTGACCACTACGGTTCACCACTAACAGAGGTTTACAATCACAAAAAGGTTATTCTATTGTGTCCTCGTGAGGCAGGGGCTCTTTGAAGGGAGCAATCACAGTGTTCAGTGCTGCCATGGCTCAGACTTATTTCTCTTCAGAGTGTGTGCTGTACACATAGCCCATTTTGCTTTTGTCCTATTTACCATCATCCTGTCTTCACATGCTGTTCTGAGCTCTTGTTACGACTGCTGTGGCTTCCAGTACAAAGACCTAATTACTGTAATGGCAAGGGATAAACAAGCCGGCAGATGAACCACAGGGCTGAGATGGCAGTTTGGTAATATGCAAAACTCACACACTGCTTGAATAAAATCCACCTGAACCAGAGACCGGCTGAAGGCTCGGTAGTGATGGAGCGAAATAATTCAGCGGATGGACAGTTGCTTCATAAAGCATGCCATTAAAATCAAATTAGAATTCAGCCGTCTCTCAGAATTATGTATGTGATCACGTTTGAATGCATGTGTATGTGAAGTGTGTATATTCAAAGCATGGGCAAAGAGAGTAGCTTCAGGCTAAATGGCAGCATAGGGAATGGGTGACTAATGAGAACTTGTTTTACCACCACTGCTTCAGCTCTCTTCAGTGTGCGCTTAATCATGCCAGTGAATTGTGTCCATTGTTTAACCACATGACCTCGTATTCACAAGCCATTTCAGGCGAAATGGGGCGAATGTTTACAAATCTGATGTTGTCATTGATACTGCATAGTCCTGGATTATTGATTTGAGGAAAACAACTCAATCATGACTTTGCGCCTCCTGCAGAGGCAGCAAAAATATGCCTTGCCTGAAAATGCAGAGTCTGAGAGAACAGCCTCCTTCGGATTTTCCAACACAAACTGCCTCAAGTATGTGGAGGCATTAATTAGAATCTGGAGCTTTAATCAGTAATGTTTTCATTAAATCTTCATTAGCTCATGATATAATTCTTTTTTATTTTTTTTATTTGTGAACTAAAGTGTACTGTATGGTGGATAAAAACAGGAAAAATTCAGATCCAGATGTACTACATTAATCCCAAACTGGGAAATTGTTTTGTCACTGCAGCTTAACTACAACTACTATTACACAGTAAGTTACAAGATACAGCAGAAACAGGGCTAGTTAAGTGTTAACAAAATATCTGAATGGCATTACCAGAACAAATAAAGTGATGATGTCTGGGGAGATTTTGCAGGATAAGGTAAGTGTACAAGTGTGGAATATTTTTTTATTTCATGCATGTGCAGTGATGGAGGATCTCAGCTGTTTACATGCACAATGATAGACCATTATTATAACAAATGGGAATATTTTGTGAACATAAACATACTGTTCTCATTTTTGTTCTAGAAAATACTGTTGCCATGAGCTGGTCCTCTGTTACTCACCCTGAACTTACCCTGAGTGAAAGTCTACCTTTTTGGGCTCCCGAAATCCATCTTCACTGGGATCCAAGGCGTGTGGTTTTTTTTCTTCCATCGACTGGACTGGAAATTTGGTTGAAAACGTTTCGCCACCCATCCG